>JARHVA010005014.1:300000-490000 GCA_037957365.1 Torreya grandis
TAATTAAATTAATTACTTATATATATATATATATATATATATATATATATATATATATATATATATATATATATATATATATATATATAAAGATAAAGTGTATTAAAATATTTTTATATCAACATTAACATAAATCTATTTATTAATAAAACTAAAAAATAATTATAAAATAAACATTATTGATTTCTTTTATTCTCTCATACCATTAGTTATTATCATAAAGATTTTATCTAATTATGTAAAAAAAAATCTACATTCAAACATTGGAGGAAGAAAGGTAATTTAGATTGTTTTTATTTAGTAGAAAAATAGTGAATGACAGGGAAAACCTCTAGCTTAAGCTAAATCATAAATTTTATGTTATAATCTATTTTATATATATATATACTTAAATTAAAAAAATATTATTGAAAATTATATATATATATATAAATTGATTTGATATATAAATGAAGGAGACAAATAGCTTGCAGGAATCTTCTATACCAAATTACTAGAGACAAAACATACCAAAAAACAAGGTAAAAAGCATAACAACACAAAAAACAAACTGAGACATAGAACTCAAACACACACACACACACACACACACACACACACACACACACACACACACACACACACACACACACACACACACACACACACACACACACACACACACACACACACACACATCAGTTTATTTTTTGTGTTATGCTTTTTACCTTGTTTTTTGGTATGTTTTGTATTTAGTAATTTGGTATAGAAGATTGCTGCAAGCTATTTGTCTCCTTCACACACACACACACACACACACACACACACACACACACACACACACACACACACACACACACACACACACACACACACACACACACACACACACACACACACACACACATGAAGGAGACAAATAGCTTGCAGGAATCTTCTATACCAAATTACTAGAGACAAAACATACCATAAAACAAGGTAAAAAGCATAACAACACAAAAAATAAATTGAGACATAGAACACAAACACATAAATGATATATTTCAATAGTGTACATGTATATTAAATACATGTCTTTTATCCTCTATGCCAGTATAGGTGCACAGTTGTTCATTCTCCTATTTTTTGCATACAATCTAAAATAGCTTCACTACTATGTCTTCTTCATGCTAAAAAATAATATGAATTTGAAAGTGATTATAATAAAAATAGGGTAAAAGTATAGGTAGATTGGAATACTCTCAAAGCAAGTAGAAAGAGGGAGAAAATGATAAATAAATGAGTTAGATGTCCGTAACAAAATATCATCTAACAGTTGTAAGAAATTAAAACATTTTAATATAAATGGATAATATAAATTTATTTGTAGGTTATGTGTCAAGGAGATTAGAAGCTGAGCTAGATGTAGATCCATGTCTGCCAATAGTCACTTCCACCAACACTCCCCTTTAATCTTGATTACCGTGTATGTCTGCTATTCCAATTCCTTATAGAGATGCTCAAACACATTTTTTGAAAGTGGCTTGGTAAAGATATCAAAAATTTTATCTTTAGACCTGCAAAATTCAAGATATATCTATCCATTTTTCACTAATTCTTGAATAAATTGATATCTTGTATCAATATGCTTGCTCCATTTATGAAAAACATGATTTTAAGATAAAACAATTGCTGAATTATTATAACAATAAATTTTTATAGGTTCTTATTGTAAATGATTTAAATTTGAAAGTACTCTTCTCATCCATATTACTTGGCAAGCTGTTGATGTCCCTACTACATATTCTACTTCAGCTGATGAGAGTGTCACAATTGGTTTCTTCATTGATTCCCAAGAGATAGCACCGGATCCAAGATGTAAAATGTATCAGAAAGTACTCTTCCTATCATCCAAGCTACCTCCCCAATCATTATCCATATATCCAATCAGTATCTAGTCATTTGAAGATGTATACAAAATCCTAAAGCTCTTTGTTCCATCTATGTACCTTAAAACTCTTTTTCCAGCTTTCCAATGTGATTCCTTTGGTTTGTCCATGAATCTCAAAATGAGACTAACCCCATACATGATATCCAATCTTGTGGTATTTAGATAAACGAGGCTGTCAGCCACTATTCTGAATAAAGATGCATAAATACTAGGACTTTTGTCATCCTTGCTAAGTTTTAAACCTAATGCAACAGGTGTAGGGGCTAGATTCACTTTTGTCATCTTGAACCTCTTCAACAAATCACTAGCATACTTACTTTGACATATAAAAATGCCTTGATCACTTTGACTTACCTCTATCCCAAAAAAGTATCTCATAATCCCCAAATCAGTCATATCAAATTCACTTTCCATGGCTACCTTGAATGAGTTAATTGGCATGTTACCTGTGAATATCAAATCACCTACATACAAATAAAATATCAAGATTTTCCCTTGATTATTTACTTTCACATACATGGTAGTTTCATTTCTACATCTATTAAACCATTTTTCAGGAAATAAGAATCTGTTCTACTATACCAAGCTCTATGAGCTTGCTTCAAATCATATAGTGCCTTTTTCAACTCGTATACCTTATGTTCTTGTCATGAAATTTCATAACTTGGAAACAATTTTGTGTAGACTTCTTCCAAAATTCCATTTAAGAAAACTGAATTTACATCAATTTGGTAAACCTTCTAATTATTTTGATTTGTTATAGATAAGATCATTATAATGGTATCCAATCTTGCCACAGGTGTGAATGTTTCATTGTAGTTTATGACAGGGTATGGTGTGAAGCCTTTAGCTACTAGTCTTTCCTTGTATTTCTCTACTTTTCCATCAGCATTATACTTTGTCTTCTAAACCTATTTAACTTCAATCACATCCTTTCCTTTAGGAAGTTCTACTAGATCCCATGTTTGATTCTTTTTAATTGATTGAATATCCTCATCCATTGCTTCAATCTAATTATCATCTTTAATTGCTTCTTCAAAATAAATTGGATAAACTTGTGTTAAGAATGCAAAATTAGTACATAAATTAGCATTTTTAGCCTCTTGTGTTTCATCATAAATCTCCCTTAGACTGCATGCCTTCTTTGAAGTGTTTATAGGCCTTGATCTTAATGATACAAGTGTTACATTAGAAGACTCACTATTGTTATTACTTGGTAGAATAGTTGGATTTGGAGTGGTAGGTGGCTTAGAAGGCATTATAGGAACATTTTCTTGTGTAGTAGGATTCACAACTTAAATTTCATTCTCTTCATTCTCTTGTGGAACACTATCTGTAATAGTAATTTTTTTGTCTATGTTGCCATCCTACGCTTCTTCTTCAACAAACTCAACATCATGGCTTATTATCACCTTATTCGTAATAGGATTATATAGCTTATATGCCTTGGATTATTTACTATATCCCACAAATATGCACTTATCTCCTCAATCATCTAGTTTTTTTCTCAACTCTTGAAGTATCAAGGAGTATGCCACACATCCAAAACTTTTGAATGTGTAATATTATGCTTCAAGCTTCTTATGGTATTTTATTTATCATAGTTTTTATTGAACATCTATTTAATATGTTTACTAAACATGCAATCGCTTCGACCCAATACTCATTTCGTAGGTGTTTGAAATTTATCATACTTCATGCCATTTCCATAATTATTCTATTTGAGCTACTCCATTTTGTTGATAAGTATACCTTGATATAAATTATTTTCTTATGCCATTTGCCTTACAAAAAATTTAAAAATTATTTGATATGTATTCACAACCTCTATCGGTTCTCAATATTTTAATATAAATTCCACTTTCTTTCTCAACTTTTGCCTTGAACTCCTTAAAAATAATGAATACATCTAATTTATATTTCAAGAAATATTATCAAACATTGCTACTAAAATCATCAATAAATGTCAAGAAATAAAGACTTCCACTTATGGATGGTGTTTGCATCGGTTCAAAAAGATTTGAATGGACTATCTAAAGTGGTTGCCTTGCCATATAAGATTTACCGACTAAAAATTTATGCCTATGTTGCTTTGTCAGTATACAACTCTCACATTTTCTCTTATATGGTTTTATTGATGGCAATCCATACACCATTCGTTTCCTATATAACATTTGTAATCCTTTGAAGTATAAATGTCCAAATCACAAATGCCCTAGCCAAGATTCATTTTTGTATGAATATTTGAAAGCTAATTCATCAACCTTTTGCAATCCTTAAGGCTCTAAGAATAGTTCACTTTAGATTCTACGAGGAAACATCTTATTTTTTGTCATTTCAACTTTTACAATCAGCGTATTACTTGATTTTTTTATCTTAAATTACACATTCACCATTTTCAAATTATATTTTATACCCTTTTTGCACTGATTGCCCAATGTTTATTAGATTATGATGCAATCCAAAAACATAGTACACATTAGGGATATGCTTCTTCTCACCTTACTTAGTTCTTATGTTAATTGAACATTTTCCCATTTCTCAATTTTACCTCTGATTTTACCAAATCATCCATTGTTGCAAACATCTTACTCTCACTCACGTGATTACTACATACACTATCTAGAAACCATACCTCATTATAACTCTCTTGTGAAACATTACATCTGATCAACATCATATTTTGTTCACTAGTGTTGGACTATTTTTAATTTATAAAATTTGCCTTTTGTTTATTAATATCATATAAAAATTTTCTAGATTCAGGTGCAAGATGCACAAATATTTTACAATAATGACATTATATGTTTTTTTTTATCATACCTTTCACCTTGATGCTGGCTATGAAAGTGACTGTTGGCTCTACCTCTTGTTGGTGTAAAATGTGTATGTGGGTTGGATGCTGGACTTTTGCTATTAAATTGTATATTTTTTCTTCCTCCTCTTGGTGTAAAAAGTCATTTACGTTTGTTTTAATTTGTTCTCCCTCTTGTTCTACTAAATGAATGCTGATTTTTGAATGCATTCTCCAATGATAATTCCCCTGATCGATTTAATATTTTTTTATGTGCTAAGAGTGATCCCATTAATCCATCTACTGATAGCTGCGTAAGATATTTGGATTCTTCAATAGCCACTATAATTGAATCAAACTTCGTAGGCAAGCTTTGAAGTAGTTTTTCTACAATTTTTTGATCTTCAACGGTATCTCCATAGGATCTAGTTTGATTTACTATTTCCATTGCATGAGTGAAGAATAAATCTATTGAATTTGAATCCTTCATTTGCAGATTTTTGAAATCCCTTCGAAGCATTTGTAATTCTGTTGTTTTCACATTGCTTGTGTCTTGATATGTTGTTTGCAAAATATCCCATCCCTATTTTGATCTTGTGGTAGGTGATACTCTTGGAAATATTGATTCCTCCATTCCCTACTGAATAAAAAACAATGCATTGGTGTTCTTCTTGTTTTCCTTTAACAAATGTTGATTTAGGGAATTCATTTTCAACCAAATCCCATACATCTTGGGAGAAAAATAGAGTTTTCTTTTTAATGCTCTAATAATCATATTTTACCATTAAAATTTAGAATTTGGGGTTTTGAAATACTTCCATGTTCTACTGCCATGAGTTCTCAAAATGACAATCTCCTTTTCCTTGCTTAGTGTTTTGAGGATTATTTTTCTTCTTTTTAAATAACAGACTAAAATTATATGCCTTACCTTGGCTGGAATGTTCCTCCTTTCGAATATCTCTGTTCTAATTCTTTTCCCTTTTTCATTTCTGAATTTCTTCCTCTTCCCTGCTCTTTGCTTTCAAAGATCTGCCCAATCCTTTGAAGGAGATAAACAACTTGCTGGAATCTTCTATGCCAAATTATTGGAGACAAAACATATAAAAAAATAGAGTAAGAAGCACAGCGACACAAAAAATAAATCGAGACACAAAACTCAAACATATAAATTATATATTTCAATAATATATAGGCAGATAAAATACATGTCTTTGATCCTCTATGCCAGTAGAGCTGCACAGTTTTCATTCTCTTATTTTTTGCATTTAATCTGTAATAGCTTCGTTGTTGTGTCTTCTTCATGCTAAAGCAGAGCATGCTTTCCAAATGTTAGAAACTAAAGATTAACAGGACATAATTTCTCCACTTGACACTTAACTGCCATTTGCACCTCCCTTTTTTAGTTCACTCCTCATGCACAACAGTTAACAAACAATTAGAGATCAGTTAGTTCAAATAGTTAAACAACAATCTCACTCCTTGCTCAACTTACATGCAGTAGCAATTGACGTTAGTTTTAGATTAGTCAAGGATTATTCTATTTTCAATTTTATTTTCCAAGAAAATCTATTTAAAGATCTCTTAGGCGGAGCTTTGTAAGGATAGAAAAAGAAAGATCAAAAAGATTAATAAAATCTTGTTTTTCTCCACTGCTGTAGCAATCTGAGGGTTTGAGTTTTTATTTTATTTGTTTTTCTGCTTTGTTTCTCCCTTCAAAGTGGTATCAGAGCTAGGATGAATGGAAGGTGAGAGCACGCAGGTGTGTTGTAGGGACGTGGAGAGTCAGCAGAGCCAAGGGCAGGAGAATGACATGTTGTAGAAGAGGAAAAGCACACAGCAGTCAACGCGCAGCAGAATCATCTGGTTAGGAGAAGTGTAACCCAGTAAGGAGGAAAGTCAACACCTCCTTTAGCTCCTTCATGAACTTATCCACCACAGCCTTTATGTGTAGTGACATCACTTTCAAAGATTCAAACTTTGGTTGGTGGACGTGGATTCCAGCGCAGCAAATAGTATTATTCCTTACCATGTTATCTCGCTCCATAGCTATGCCACCACCAATATTCATTGAATGCTGAGACAACAAATAAATCTCTTCTGAATATTTATTTTGCTCAGCTATTATTTATGCCTTCTTTAATACATATAATATTTTTCTCTCTCTCTCTTTCGAGTAGCTTCGAGAGTCTTACAACGAAGGCAACCAGGTGCATTGTTTTTGATATATCTGTCAAATTTGATATTCTAAATAGAAATACTATATTTTTTTAATTAAAAAATAAATAAAATTGAAATTCAAATCAGATTTGCCAAGCGCAGTCAAAGAAAATCTTTGGTGCAAGGAGGATTTAGTCACTTCAGCGTGAGACATGGCAACGAATAATAGTATTTCTCAGCCTCAAATTCCCATTTTCAATGGTAAGAATTATGATTTTTGGGCAATTAAGATGAGAACATTGTTTTTCTCACAAGAAGTTTGGGATTTGGTAGAGAATGGTTTTGTAGAACCGTAGGATGAGGCTGCCCATCTGGCATTAACTCGAGCACAAAAAGGATGAGCTTAAAGAGAACAAGAAAAAGGATACAAAAGCTTTATTTCTAATCCAACAGGCATTGGATGAATCTATTTTTTCTAGAGTTACAACAACAACGAGATCCAAATCAGCATGGAAAATCTTGGAGACTACTTATAAAGGTAATACAAAGGTAAAAATTGCTAAATTGCAATCTCTTAGGCGAAGTTTTGAAAATTTGCAAATGAATGATTCAGATTCAATAGACCAGTTTATGGGTCAAGTATTGAATATTGTGAATCAAATTAGATCTAATGGAGAAACTATAATAGATCAAAAGATCATAGAAAAAATACTCAAGAGTTTACCCAGCAAATTTGATGCAATAGTTGTAGCTATTGAGGAAACCAAGGATTTGAAATAGTTATCAGTAGATGAATTAATGGGTTCTTTGTTAACGCATAAATCCAGAATGAATAGGAATAACAATACTTATCTTGAGAATGCTTTCAAGTCACAGGTATCATTTGGCAGAGAAAGAGGAAGAAGAAGGTCAAACTTCAGAGGAAGAGGTAGAGGCAGAACTGGTAGGAACAATTCAGATCAAGGTGAAAACAATAATCAAAACTACAGCAATAGAGAACGTGGCAACAATCACTTCCAGCAAAGTTCACAGAGGTTTGATAAATCTAACATTCAATGTTATTATTGCAAAAAATATGGACATTATGCAAGTGAATGCAGAAAGAAACAAGGAAATGTGGACAACCAGAATGCTAATTACTCAAATGAATCTAGTTCTAATTCTGGAAGCTTATTTCTTACTTGTCATGTTACTCAAGAAAATGCTAGAGATATTTGGTTCTTAGATAGTGGATGCAGTAATCATATGACAGGGTATAAAGAATTTTTTGCTAGTCTTGATGAATCCGTAAAATCTGAAGTTAAATTAGGAAATGATAACAAAGTGGATGTAATGGGTAAAGGTGTAATAAATGTTTTGGCAAAAAATGGTGAAAGAAGGTTTATACCTGATGTTTATTTTGTACACGGATTAAAGCATAATCTTATGAGTATTGGACAGTTAGTACAGAAAGGTTATAGAGTATCTTTTATGCATAATGTTTGCACAATACTAGACAAGTTTTCAAGTGATAGGTTGATAGGAAAAGTGGAGATGACCAAGAATCGGATGTTCCCTCTTCGAATTCAATGCATCCAAGGAGAAGAGGAAGCCCACTTCAAAACCATGCAGCTAGACCAATCATTGCTATGGCACTTAAGGTATGGACATTTACATTTTGGAAGTTTGAATTTGTTACAAAAGAAAAATATGGTGAAGGGATTACCACCAATAGAACAGCTAGTAAGTTCATGTGACAGTTGCATTCTGGCAAAATAGCATAGAGAGAGCTTTCCAATAGGAGCCTCATATAGAGCAAAGGTAATATTGGAGCTAGTCCATAGTGATTTATGTGGACCAATGCAAATTCCATTATTTGGAGGTAGTACTTATTTTCTAACCTTCATTGATGACTTTAGTAAAAAGACGTGGATATATTTTCTCAAAAATAAGTCTAAAGCCTTTGAAAAGTTTAAAGAATTCAAGGCTATGGTTGAAAAGTAGAGTGGCCGTTATATCAAGGTACTTAGATCAGATAGAGGAGGTGAATATATGTCTAATGAATTTCAAGATTTTTGCAGATATCGTGGCATTAAAAGGCAACTGACTACAAGGTACACCATAACAGAATGGTGTAGTAGAAAGAAAGAATATAACAATCATGGAGATGGCTAGAAGCATGCTGAAGGCCAAACATTTATCAAATAAATATTGGGCAGAAGCAATAGCATGTGCAATATATATTCTGAATAGAAGCCCAACAAAAAGTGTCAGAGATCGAATTCCACAAGAAGCGTGGAGTGGTAAGAAACATAGTGTACATCATTTCAGAATTTTTGGTTGTATTGCATATTCTCTTATACCATCTAAATTGAGAAGAAAACTTGATGATAGAGGTGAGAAATGCATTTTTATTGGCTATAGTGAAGAACCAAAGGCTTATAAGTTGTATAATCCCATTTCAAACCAAGTGATTATTAGCAGAGATGTTGAATTTAAGGAAGAAGAAGCATGGGATGGTAGCACCATCACAATTGGAGCACCAATTCCACAAAATAAAGAAGAATTTGAAGAACAAAATTTGCAAGGTGATCAATCCTCTCCACAAGCAAGAAAAATTACTCCAATAAGAACACCTAGGAGCTTAGAACAAGGTGAATCATCTAGACATGCATGTCATCCTACTCCAAATTCACAAGTGATGAATCAGAGCCAACTCTTGCCACTTTAAGATCGAGATTTAAAGGTAAGAAAATGAGAAACTTGAATGAGATTTATAATCAAGAAGAAGAGAAGTTAGATTTGTGTTCAAATTTTGCTCTGTTCACTCATGATCCTATGTATTATGAAGACGCAGTTAATGAGGAAGATTGGATAAAAGCAATGGATGAAGAGATGAATGCTATTGAAAGAAATCAAACATGAAATTTAACTAATCTTTCTGAAGGTAAGGATTGCATAGGAGTCAAATGGGTTTATAAGACCAAATTTGATGAAGATGGAAATGTTGAAAAGCACAAGGCAAGGTTAGTAGGAAAAGGTTTTGCAGAAGAACATGGAATTGATTATAATGAAATATTTGCTCCAGTTGCTAGACTTGATACTATAAGAATGGTTTTAGCAATAGCTGCTCAAAATAATTGGAATGTATATCAAATGGATGTCAAATCAACTTTTTTGAATGGTTTCTTAGATGAAGTGTATGTGAAATAGCGTCTGGTTATGAAGTGGAAGGACATGAAGAAAAAGTCTACAGATTGAAGAAGGTCCTTTATGGTCTCAAGCAAGCACCAAGAGCATGGTATAGTAGGATTGATTCATACATGACAAACAATGGATTTAGCATAAGCAATAGTGAGCCTACATTGTATACAAAAATCAACAAAAAATGTCAAATTTTGATTGTGTGTTTGCATGTTGATGATTTAATTTTCACTAGAAATTTATCTATAGACACATTTAAATCAGCAATGAAGAAAGAATTTGAAATGACAGATTTGGGATTAATGAAGTGGTTTTTGGGCATAGAAGTTGTACATTCAGAGAAGGAAATTTTTATTTGTCAAACTAAATATGTAAAGGATGTGTTAAGGAGGTTTAAGATGCTGAATTGTAAACCAGCACCTACACCAGTTGCTACAGGGACCAAAATTAGCAAAGATGATAAAGGGTCTAATGTTGATTCTACAACATTCAAAACACTAGTTGGCAGTTTGATGTATCTTACAACTACAAGACTAGATATCATGTATGGGGTCAGTTTAATCTCTAGATTCATGCAGTCACCAAAAGACTCACATTGGCAAGTTGGAAAAAGAATATTGAGATATGTGGCAGGAACAACAGAATATGAAATTTTATATTCCACAACTAATGATTTTAGTTTGATTGGTTATACTGATAGTGATTTTGCAGGTAGCACTGATGACAGGGAGAGTACTTCTGGACATGCCTTTCTTTGAGGAATAGGTGTGGTCACATGGGCAGCCAAAAAGCAACCTATAGTGACACTTTTATCAGTTGAAGCAGAGTATGTAGCAGCGACATCAGTAGCATGTCAAACAACTTGGATGAGGAGAATATTGACAGATTTATTACAAGCACAAAAGGAGTCAACACCAATCTTTTGTGACAACAAATCAGCAATTGCATTGTCAAAAAATCATGTTTTTCACAAGAAGAGCAAGCACATTGATACAAGATTTCATTTTATTAGAGAGTTAGTAAACAATGGAGAAATCCAACTGGATTTCTGTAGATCTAAAGGCCAATTGGCAGATATATTTACAAAGGCATTAGCAAAGGAGACCTTTGATTATCTAAGACAAAATTTAGGCATTGTAAATGTTGAAGTAGTTGGTGGTAGAAATTAAGGGGGAGTGTTAGAAACTGACGATTAACAGGAGATAATTTCTCCACTTGACACTTAACTCCCAGTTGCACCTCCCTTTTTCAGTTCACTCCTTCTCATGCACAACAGTTAACAAACATTTAGAGATCAGTTAGTTGAAATAGTTAAACAACAGTCTCACTCCTTGCTCAGGTTGCATGCAGTAGCAGTTGAAGTTAGTTTTAGATTAGTTAAGGATTAGTCTATTTTCAGTTTGATTTGCTAAGAAAATCTATTTAAAGATCTCTTGGGCACAGCGTTGTAAAGACATAAAAAGAAAGATCAAAAAGATTAATAAAATCTTGTTTTTCTCCATTGCTGTAGCAATCTGAGGGTTTGAGTTTTTATTTTCTTTGTTTTTTTGCTCTGTTTCTCCCTTCACCAAAGTGATTATAATTAAAATATAGTAAAATAATGCATAGATTGGAAGACTCTCGAAGCATGAAGATAGAGGAAGAAGATGAAAAATAAATGCGTTACATGGGCGTAGCAAAATATCATCCAACAGCTGTAAGACATTAAAACATTTTAATATAAACGGACAATATAAACTGAGCTGTAGGTGACGTGGCAAGGATATTAAAAGCTGAGCTGGATGTATATCCACGTCCGCCAACAGTCACTTCCGCCAACAATAAGTGGATACCAAAATATATATATATATATGGTATATCAGTCCCGCCAAATTCCTCGGCTTAAAGCCAATCATCAAAAGACGACATAATTTTTTGCTAACACATGAAGTTTCCAGTCAGCAATTCCTTGTGGCCTTAAAATCGTTGCTTATTCCCATTCAGCGGGTTCATCAACAGTGACCACCATGATTTTCTCACCAATTATTTTATTCCATCTTCCAACAAGAATTTAGTCCCGTATACAGAACTTTAGGTCTGCCGATCCTTCATAAAGACAGTTCAAAGAACAAAATATATAAAACTGTGAGTTGGATTGGAAAAGCACATGCAAAATATATAAAACACTGACAGCTCAGATATGATAGTTTATTTAATCATCTCATTGGTATCTTGGCAATTTTGAGTAAATCTTTTTCAAATATGATAGACAGAAGCACAAAGGAGAATTATTTTAATTGCAGTCCCATGTTGCTAGATTTTTTGTCAACTTATGCAATAGAATTGTTAATGGGTTTACTTGCAGAGCAAGTTTTGGATTCTTGCTTGTCACACCAACCTCAAAAGTTCCATGATTTAGCTCATGTGTCACATTATATGAAACACTTATCCTTGTGATAAGTTCCATTGTTCAGGAATATATATTTCAGCTGTAAATTGTGCATTTTAAAAGGATCGCTCCATCGCTGTCAATTCTGACATATCAATTTCAAGGAAATTTTATTGGAAATTGTGGTAGACTGTCATATCCCACCTTCCCATGCATATTTAATTTTATTGATTGATGCTTACATTATATGTTGAAATCTATGAATATTTCCTTACTTTCAGAAAAATTAAAAATAATAATAATCAATATATGTTTGTGCTCATGTTGTTTTTACATTACAAAACAAGTAAGCTGCCTGGTTTAGAATTTTATACTTTTAAATTCAGCTATTAATATTGTAACTGAACGCTTCCCATGTTAAAAGTGTTTAAAGCGCCGGATGGAAAGGAGGAAGCCAAGATTCGATGATCTCTTCACCTCTGTCAGCCAAGCCATTTCATTACGTTTTCTATAAATTTGACTAAAAAACATGATAATGGATTATATTTTTTACTGCAAAGATAACATAGAAATCTTAAATAAAATAACATATAAAAATAATTTAATAGATTAGGGAAAAAAATAAAAAAATAAAACTAATTACAAATTAGGAAAAACATTTGTTTCCTCATCTTTCATTCGTCCTTTCCGCCCTGCCATGCTTAACCTAAAAAAAATCCCCACCAAAAAAATGAGTTTCTAACTTACATAAAGTTATTTTAAAGTGTGCATTAAAAAAATACATATTTCTTTTTAATATATATTAAATTAAAATAATAATAATAAATAAATAAAACACACACATAAAACAAAACGATTAAGTGTAGAAAGTTTATTGATTAATTAATAATTTTGTTTAGCTCATTAAAAACTCACCAAAAATCAGTTTTTGTTAAATGCAAAACTCTTACACTATAAAGAATGAGATCAAGTTCAAATGGAACCACTCAATAATCCTTTGAGACTAAATCAAAAATTTGATCAGTTAAAAAAGATAAAGTGATTAAACAATCAAATTACCAATATAAAATTCATATACAAAATTATTTTATATAATCTTTAAAAAATAAAACATAACTATATAAAAATTTATTCTAAAAATATTATCGTATGGTATAATCTATTTTTAATATACCATTAATTTACACTATAGCCTCATTCAAAATGGAATATCATTTTTCTCTGCAATTCATAACTTTATAGATTTGTTCTCTAAAAATAAAATATAAGTGTAAAATGTTTTATATAATCCTTAAAAATAAAACATAACTATATAAAAATTTATTTTAAAAATATTATCATATAATATAATCTATTTTTAAAATATCATTAATTTACACTATAACTTCATTTCAAATGGATTATCGATTTTCTCTACAATTCATAAATTGATAGATTTGTTCTCTAAAAATAAAATATAAGTTTAAAATATCACCTTGCTTTCACCCATATCCAAAAATTCGATTGACATCAAAGAAACACAAACTACAAATTTCATCCGTAATCATCATACATTTCCACTCTTTCACATTGTTGCACTTTACCACATTAATAACCAACATTGATTCCCCTTTCCCTAGTAGTCTATTCTATCCTCTCTATTTATCTCAATGTTGTCCTTTGAACATAAAGCACATTGATCTCAGTGTAGTTATTTGAGCCATACACCACATGCAATGAGAAGATTAATTAACGAAGGATGTACTTCATACTACCTCCTATTAAATTCTAAATAACATATCGCGAAGGAAGGTTTAGTTGAGTGTAAAGTCTAAAAATGATATGGGAATCTAGATATTTTTGGCTGAGAAGGTCTCTCTGTATCTAATTTTAATATTTATACATTCTTCATTATACTTTAGATCCCAAAAGCTGGTGCATCTGATCAAGTCTCTGGATACCAAGACCTCCCCATGATTTTGCCATCTAATTTTGTACAATATATTTTATTTTTCTACTCTAAAATATTCTAAAAAGAATTTTATTAGAGTGTCATTATCCTATTCAGACTTTTTCATTGGAAACCAAAAATTAGACATAAAGTATGTTAACATAGCTTGTAAGGTGACCTCAATAAATAGACTGAGTAGCAAAAGAGAGCAACTTCCATTTCCATACATTCATCTTCAATTATATTTTTTAAAATGGTAGGGTTCCACCTATTTTCTATTCATTTCCCAAAAAAATAATGTCCTTCTTAGATAATTTAATGGGAAATATACTTCACTAAAGCCAAAGATATCAATTATGTATTTTTATAAGAATCTTTTATTTTAATAAAATAGACATTTGATTTATAAAAACTCTTTAATTGGGAATGGTATCGATCACTTTTGCTGATTCGATCAACTTTTGTGAAGGGACTTTGGAGGTTGGTGTTTAGATGGATCAATATGCATTTCTAATAGAACCACAACAGGTCTTCCAAAAATTAACTTAAGAATTTCGACCAAGTGAAAAGGTTATAGATTTGAGGTGGAAAGGGTACAACAAAAAGTTAAAATTTTTATCAGAAATAGGTCCCAGAGGAGGTTGGATGGCTTACCTATTAGGATAAGGTTGATCACCATATGTGGGTGATCTCCCTCTTCTTTGATTCTTGGTCTTCTTGTTTTGCTTTTATGGGTGGTGTTGTTTGATGCTCACCGAAAAGTGTTTATGATTTGTGCTTTGGGTGTTTGTGCAGAATTATTGCTAAAGAGTTACATTTTTATTGTTGATCTTTTAGTTAGGTTAAATGTTTTGCATACTTTCTATTGGTTTATTTTGTTTGGTCTTGGTTTTATTTTTTTGCTTTAGTGTTTCCTTTCAAATCGGTGTTGCTTGGGATTCGACCCCTTATTATATCCCAGTTTCGATTTGAAACTCTAATCTATATAAAATATCCCTTTGTTAACTTATGAACCCCCATCAAAACTCTCACATTTAATATTAGCAAATAGAAAAATAAATACTCGCAATTTCCTAAAAAACTTATCATAATACACAAGAATAAAACTTAACTCTTGTCACCTCTACCACAATTGGGACACCCAAAAGAAAATTATCATCCAAAAATTATAAATTAAAAATTACTCTGAAATTGTGGTGGACCGGTAGCCCTTAATGTTTTCCTACCCCAACTTCACCTTTAATAGCATGCTCTAAGCCCTCTACCATTAATATGAATAGATAAGGTGATAATGGATCACATTTCCTTAGGCCTATGTAATACTAAATATACCCAACCGGGTCTAAATTGACAAGAACTGAGGAGGGAGTGAAGATGTAGCTTGGGTTCCATTTCTTCCAAGCTTGTCCAGAGCTAAAACTAGACTAAATTATGTCCAAGAAACTTTAGCAAACCATTTCATATGCATTGACCATATTTATTTTTATCATCATCTCCTCCTTTTTCCGACAATGCATGTAATGTGATGTTTCATGTTCAACACCAATTCAATATTGACAAAATCTCCTCGTTCATCTGCGATTAGTCAAGGGACAAGTTTTTGACCTGTTTTCCATTACATTTGTCAAAATATTGTACACCACATTGCAGAGTGAGATTAGCCTTAAAACATCAAAGTAGATACATTCGTAATTTTTTGCTATTATATTTAGGAAAGTGTTGTTCCATTCCTTGAAAAATAGATACCTTTCTTATTGTTTTCTTGCACATCTACTACATCATCTTTTACAAATTCACTCCCAAAAAATGGTAGAAGCTTAAATAAAGACCGTTTTCCGTACGGCCAAATATAACTGCCTCTTCACCTCTCCTTCTGCAATAGGTTCCATTGGATTTTTGCTTACATGCTCCGATACTAATCTCGAAATTCATTTATCAAAAGAATACATGTCGTCTAATGAATCACCCAACTCGGTCGTGAAAAGTTTATCAAATAATGAGGATACTTCCATACTTATTTCCTTAAATTCATTAAGTTTGATTTTGTAAGGAATGATGTTTTTTTCCAATCGAATATCTATTTCTTATAATGATTGTAGAAAGATGAAAGAATTAGGTATTTTTATCTCTAGCTTTCAGCCAACTTACCCTTGGCATTTGATTCTTAAAAAAAATTCATAATTTAAGATTTTTTTTTGGTCCATCAATGAGTTCTTTTTTAGGTCTACCAAATATGAATCCCACAATCCCTTGGTTACAAATTTTACAGAGCCTTTCTCAAGTCTATAATTTAGATTCATTCATGAAAATTTCAATTCTAATTAAGGACGAGGCACTTAGATATTGAGAAATGAGAGCCCCACCATATCTTCACCATTTTGCATAATTCCTTCACCTGAAGCAACATTAATTTAAAATTTGACGGAATTGCTCTAAATTTCTTATCCTCTTTCAAATAAAAGTAATTGACTAGTGCTCATATCATTCAAATGGCAAAATCTCAGCAACAAAATATACCTTAAAATTATCATTTTTGCATTCACCAAGATATGATCCAACCTTTCCATAATAAAATCCACCTATGTGCTCCTATTAGTCCAAGTAAATTTAGGGCCAGATGAATCAAATTCAAATAATCTATATTATGGGAAAAACTAATTATAGCCACACATAAGATTTGACTTTTTTGTTTACCACTAACATCTCATTGATCCTAAGTATAGTATTAATATCCTCACCCAACACCCACGCCACAACTTTCTCACCATCATTGAAGACCCGAATTTGTTGCCGTTAAACATTTGAAAGTAAGAAATGTAGTTTTAAGTCCTTAGAACAAACAAATACATTAAAAATATTTTAAGAATAAATAAAGTTGCAAGAGCATGCACCAAGGTTCTATAAAACTGCAATCCCACCCAAGGTGTCTTTTGCATCCACTACTACCAATCACAAATATTTCACATACTTGTAAATAATCCCTAAAATACATCATTGCTAATTTTGGTTTCCATCATAAGAACATTATATGGTTTATTCTCTTCAATGAGTTGTCTCTAACTAAATAAAGAGGAGTTGGGGCCTCGAACATTCCAACTTAATATTTTCATAACACCTTAGTGTTAAGGTAATTCCCATCACTCGTCTTCATCCGATAAAATATATTCTATCTTCCTTGACTCAAAGAGGAGTTGGGGCCCCAAACATTCCAACTTAACATTTTCATAACACCTTAGTGTTAGGGTAATTCCCATCACTCGTCTTCATCCAATAAAATATATTCTATCTTCCTTGGTTTGAGTCAAAAGGATTTTAATTTCTAAATTTCTCTTTCAAATATTTCCTTTCCCTAATTTTATTAGGACCCATGGATGGGCATAACTTAGTCCCTGAGGAGCATTCTATGAAATTGTCCAACAATCTTCATCTATTTACCATCCCCATTTAATTGCAACGCTTCATGTTCATCCTCCCATGGATCCAAATAATTCCTACAAAAACATATAACCCCTTTATTAGAATGATGCACTATCCTATCACCCTTCTCGAATTTCTTTGGCCTCGATCCATCAGAACCTCCTTTATCATTATATAATTGACACATCGGAAAGGGAAGAATCCATAATCTAGATTCTATGTCCAAGTTCTTGTGTGTTAGAAGTTGTGTAATCCCGCCTACAAAGTATTAATGTCTGACAATTTTGGTCAACAATGTAATGTAGGAGAATATTTTATTTTAAATGAAAATCTACCTCAATCCATAGATTGACACAATTTCTTACTGGAGCATTAATGTCAATCTGATCTACTTATTTTCTTGTAGAAGAAGCTAAGTCTGGAAATCCTCTTTAAAAAAAGACCTAGAGAGATCTATGTATTCATTTTTGTAAGCAAAAAGAGCAGCATAGCTCTGACTAATTTTTAATATAGGTTTTTGAGTTTATGGTTTTGTATCAAATATAGGTACAGCAATATGTCTTTTCTGCTTCTTTTGTTTGCATACAACAGAAAGGGTTTCGGATTTAACCTTTCAAATTGGTATAAAATCCTATGTATATCTCAATTGTGCGCATTTGAGAAGTGGAAACAAAAAAAAAACAGAAAAATACAAAGGATGTTCAATGGAATTTGGGGATGCATCATGTCTGTTTAAATTTGAATTCCTAGAAGATTCTCTTGGCCCAGACGGTCCCAATCCCTCTCGATTTCTACAGGTCAAATTATAGTCCTAGAACAGAAGAGCGCTGATGAAGTGGACTGCGAGCTTCTAAAACGGTGCTGCGAAAACCTAATGGAAGAAAATAGAAGGCTGCAGAAAGATTTGAACGAGCTGAGGGCACTGAATGCTACTCTGCAGTGTGTAATAGGAGGAGGAGGAAACCACGATTTTCATTAGCAGATCGGTCATGGTGACATCCTCACCCAACCACAGATCCCTACTTTTAATGGCAAAAACTATGATTATTGGAGCGTAAAGATGAGAACCTTATTCTTCTCACAAGATGTATGTGACCGAGTTGAAAATGGGTTTTTCAAATTTCAAGCTCTGTCACAAGCAAACAAAGACCTGGCGAAGGAAAATAACAAGAAAGATGCAAAAGCCTTTTTTCCAATACATGAAGCCATGTAGGAGTCAATATTTTTACAAGTTGCAGCATCAACCATATGAAATCAGGCACGTGAAAGCTTACAAATAGCCTGTCAAAGGTAATGTTTTCAAAGTTACAAATGTCTAGGAGAGATTTCTAAAATCCACATATGAAAGAGTCAAATTCTATAGATGCATTATTTACCCATGTAATGAGTGTAGTAAATTAGATTAAGTCTCATGGTGAGACATTAGAGGATCAAATGATTTTATAGAAAATCCTTAGGAGTATGCTTCCAAAATTAGATTCAATAGTAGTAGCTATAGAAGATTCCAAAGATTTGATGTAGTTGTCTATTGATGAGTTAATGGGATCATTGTTCTTCCATGAGCAAAGGTTAAATAGATCAAGCAGAACCTCACTTGAACATGCTTTCGGATCTCAATTTAGAAAGAGGTATTTCTACTTACATAAAAGGAAGAATACTAGTAGAATATTTAATTCTCATAGGATTAGTTGAGTGTTGTATGGGAATTTTAGTGTGGGGTTGCTATTCATAAGGAAATATACGTAGTCACTATTCATGTTGATGTGGCAAGTGATGCATCTAATATTGTAGAAAAGGAGGTGACTTGTGGAGTAATGTGGCATGATCCACATGAGAATCTTATGCATGTGAGGAGGTGGGACATAGTGCTCAACTTGTTGACATGATTATTTATATTTTGTAACTCACATGCTAAATAAAGACAAGAATGAATAGTGTGGGTGCCACCATTTGGTGGAATAGTGTTTTGGAATGTGAAGACCTTTTGAATGAGTCAAAAGTTGATTACATCTTGTCTAGAAATTGTTGGGGTCACATGGAAGATGATGAGAAGACTTCAATATTCTAGATTTTCCCACATGTGTGAAGGTGGGATGCCAATGTTTGAGTTACATGGGTGACTAATCTTGTATAGGAATCTGGGGAAGTGGGAGGCATAATGCACTATTCCATATTAGCTCACATGTGTGAGTAAGGAGGATATTTTGGAGGCACATGGAGAACTAGGAGACCAAGTCAAAGAAAAAGGTAATCATGTGATCCACTTTTGACCCTTGCACATGGGGTCACATGCCCCAATAGTATGTATTTTGTCACACATAGGAATGTGGTGCAATTCTATCTCTCTCCTCATGTTTCATCTCTCATCCATTTTCTACTTGTAAATTCTATATAATGAGAGCCTTCTCTTTTGGAAACATATGTTGAGTATTATCAAAACCCACTTTGAAAGGTTTGAACATGTGTTCATTCTTTCTGCCTCTCCTTGGACGAAAACCCATTGGAGTACGAAATATTTGAGGATGGAAACCCTCTAAGGTTTATTGGTTTTGGTGCTACAAGATTGCTCCCTAGTTTTTTATGGTAACTCCATCAAGGTCTTACATTATGTTGTAATTGTGATCACATTGTGATCAATGTATGTAAGTTATGTTGAAGATTTAATATATAACAATAGTTGTTCATTAATATTATCTTTAGTGTTATAATTATATTATGTTTGGCTTTTATATATTTATGTTTTTTGAGAAAATATCCCTTTCCATTATATTTCAATGGTATTAGATATTTTCTAGTGACATATGTTTAGTTTTTAAGAGTTTGTATTGTAAAAGTCAATATTTAGTAAGTATCTCATTTAGAAATATTTTAGTGGTATCAAAACTATGTATCCTACCAGCGTGTGAGGTTTGTGTTTATGGATTTGGATGCATAACATGTAGTGGCATCAGATTTCAAAATTATTACCGAAGGTAGAGGATATAAATCCTATATAAGAGGTACTGAAGAGAATTCAAAATTTTGAACAAGAGGACATCAAAGTTTCAGACCAATACTGAGCACATCTTGATGGGTTCAAAAATATAATCTTCTTTGAGAGCACTTGGAAATCAAATCCATATCTAATCTTCCCATATAGGGTATTATAGAATACATATAAAGGACAACGAAGAAGGAGAAGATGACCAAAGTTGAAGATACATTATAGGTACTTGTGCAAAAAGATCCATCGTCTCAGAGGAAGTTGTAGAAGATATTCCTATTCAAGGAGCACCCATGCCATAAAATAGAGATTTATAAATGTGTGAAGATAACAACAAAGAATAAGAGCAATCAGACTTTCCCAAGTTGGATGAATAAAAAGAAGTTGATAAGATCACCTTTGAGCTCAAATTTATTGAGGATTCATGGAGAGTACTCAAATGACTCTTCAAAAGGTATAAATTTAACATGTTCTTGGTAGTCCAAGTGAGAAAAAAAAGGATGAGATGGAACCTATTGAAGATGTGAAATCATCACTTAGTGATTACTCATTGTTTGAGAATAATGAGCCCATTTATTTTGATCAAAGTGATGGTGAGGAAAAAGTCGATTTTGAAGATCATAGTGCTCCTAAAAATGAAGACATGGTGGATCAGTCACCTTCTTAAGTTAATTATTTAGCTTCACATGAGTTGGTTGACAATGTTTTCAAATATGTGAGAAAAAGTTAGTGCCATACTCAGCATCATGATTTTCATCTACAAGAGATGAGTACATGACTCTCAATGATAGTGTTGGGATGGAAGGACATGCTGATTTAGAGTTCACTAAATCATCAAATACTAATAATTCATATGGACTTAGTCATATCAGAGTATTGTACTAGAGGCATGGTAAATACTTTTAAAGGTTTGTTTGGGATCCTAATGTTTAGATTCCTGAAGTGAACCAAGTTGCTTAAGGACAAGTAATATTTGAGAAAAGAGGATTTATAATGTCCTTTTTTCATAAAAGTGACATTTAAAGAATACCACCAGCGTATTAAATTTATGTGGGCTTAGTTTAGTGTTGTATAGAAATTTTAGTGTGGGGTCTCTATATATAAGGTACTATTCATAGGCACTATTCATCATGATGTGGCAAGTGATATAATTGATGATGCAACAAAGGAGGTGACTTGTGGAGTGATGTGGCATGACCCCCATGAGAATCTTGTGCATATGAGGAGGTGGGGTGTAGTGCTCCACTTGGTGACATGATTATTTATTTTTTCTAATTCACATGCTAAATAAGGACAAAAATGAATAGCTCGGGTGCCACCCTTTGGTGGAATAGTGTTTTGGAATGTGAAAACCTTTTCAATGAGTCAAAATCTTATTAGATCTTATCTGGGAATCTTTGGGGTCACATGGAAGAAGATGACAAGACTGCATTATTATAGATTTGCTCACATGTGTAAAGATGGGATGCTAATGTTGGAGTCACATGGGTGAATAATCTTATATGGGAATATGGGGAAGTGGGAGGCATGATGCACTATTCTATATTAGCTCATATACATGAGTAAGGAGGAAATTTTGGAGGCACGTGGAAAAGTGGGAAACCAAGTCAAAGAAAAGGGTGATCATGATCTAGTCTTGACCCTTGCACATGGGGTCACATGCCGCAATAGTATGTATTTTGGCACACATGGGAATGCAGCATAATTCTCTCTCTCTCTCTCCTCATGTTTCTTCTCTCATCCCTTATTCATTTAATTTTATAAAATGAGAGCCTTCTCCCTTGCAAACATACGTTGAATATTATAAAAACCCCTTTATAAGGTTTGAACTTGTGTTCATTCTTTCTACATCTCCTTGGATGAAAACCCATTGGAGTAATAAATCATTAACGATGGAAACCTTCTAAGGATTACCGGTTTCAGTGCTGAAATATTGCCTCCTAACTAGTGAAGGTAATTCCATCCTATAATTATAGTTGTGTTTTAGATTTATGATCACATTATGATCAATTTATGTGAGTGAATGTGATATTTAATATAAGAATTGTATTTCATAGTTTTAATAAATAATCAGTATTTCTAGTTATGTTGAGTGTGGATTAGTATAGTTTTATTGTGTTTAGAAAATATCCCACTTGGGGATATTTCAGTGGTATCAAAACTTTAGCATAAGTGTTGGATTTTATAGTTTTGTGTGTTTTTAGAAATGTAGTTCTCCCAAAAGTGGGATAAAATGGAATGAGGAAAGAATAATAGAATAAAAATAGACCAATGTTCAATTGTGAAATCATGCTAGGTATGTGGATATGGATAATAATGCCTTCACTAGATGCTATGATATAATTTATGAGGTTTACATCCCAAACTAATCATAGAAATAACCAAATAGACTCAAAATGTATGTGAAGAGATGCACATCTTGCATAGAGTCGTGTGTTAGGTATGGCACATTCATAAATGATCTTTAGAGCTTCATTGACTTTTAGACTTGAAGCTCTAGGTGTTTACTATATAAAAATGAAATTATGCATCATAAGCATGAATGGCCTATAATAACATTGTATTTTAGTTGTGATTGGCCATTTTAAATGTGAATACGTATATCTAAAGATAGTGATAAAAATACTAATATCAGAGTTACAACTATGTGTATCTAAATAAAAATAAACAAAAAAAAAAGATAAAAAGCAATACATAAATGTAACCTAACTGAAAATCAAGATATGAACAATCAGGATTTATGTAGGAACAAGAATGTATTAAATCAAAGTAAGAACAACTTAATAAATAACATGAAAGAAAGATATGAATAATCAAGATCCATGTGTACTAATAAGATGTAGTTGGAAAACAAAACAAAAGAATAAGTTATATACAACTCTAAAAAAATCAAGCCTAACTATACTAGATTAAAAGTGGTTATAGAATGCATTTGAGCTCAAAAGAACAAGTCCATACAATACAAGAAAAAATAGTAACACAAAATATTAAACACCAAGAGTAAATAACAAAAGAATAAAACTGAACAAATTATTAACATAATAAATGGATAGACAAAAAACACAAAAAAAAATCACATAAACACACACAAACAAGAGTTAGTCACAATTTTAATGCAAACAAAAAAAAAGGTGAATGTTTTGTGTAAGTGTAACAGAGGCATTCCTCTCTATGATAGGGTGATCCCTAATCTAAGAAATAATGAGACTCATACAATAGAATAAGAACAAAAGAGACAAAGTTTCCTTTAAGTGATAGGGAAACAACACAAAATAGGATGGGGGGAAAAAGAAGAAAAGAAAAGGGTGGCTAAGTTGATTCTAGATGTACAAAATAAGTGGACGATACCTACATAGTTTCATAAACGTGATATCCAACATTGACTTCAAGCCAAATGTAGTTCTCCCAAAAAATGGGATAGTATAAGAGTGATGATAAGAGAACATGATTCATATTGTAGAGGAAATAAGGAAATTGGTTAATAAAATGGAAAGAGCATTCAAATGAGTGCTAGAAAAATGGAGAGATCATTCAAACTTGGAAATTTCTCATAAAATGGTGAGAGCATGGGATCAGAATAAACAAAAGTGTAAGACAATGTTTTTGGTTGTTTTGTCAATCAATTTCTAGTATTTTTGTGTTTTTGGGGTAAACAAAAGAAATGGAATATTTACAAAAGGCCGAGGGAACTACCTCACTAAGAAGATGCAATTTTACATGTAAGAGTTAAAACAAAAGCTAAATTTGATGCAATTAGGATTATGAATATAAAAAATGGCATAGGGAACCAACCAATCAAGGAGATGTACATCCTAGAGTAGATGTTCCAATAACAGCTAAAGCCAGCTGCAATGATCCTTATGATCATGTTAAGGCAACAATGCCTACCAAATAGAAGTAAAATAATAATAGATTAGTATGAAGTGATAGATAAATATGAAAAACCATTCAACAGGCAAAAACATGTACTAATGTATCTATGTTCACTTGTCTATAAGAGGAAGATGCAAAATGCTATTTTGGCTGGACTATTTTGTAAAACTGGCATTGGGTGTATTTAGAATGCCTATGAGTCATAATCAGGATCATAATTGGTTATAAAATATAATTGTCTAGGTTACAATGGTATAGGGTATGAAAATAATATTGTTCTAAGTAGAATGGTCTAGGATAAACAGACAAAATGAATAGGCTCCAAAAAAGGATGGTCCCGGGTGGGATAAAAAAGAGTCTAGCAGAATATAAATGGTCTAAAGTACTAACGGTCTAGAGATTCAATGGTCTATAGTCATAAAATAATATGGTTCTTATGAGAATGGTCTAGGTTAAGTTGAAACATAACGAATATGATCCAAAAGAGGTCAATCCAAGATATAATAGTTGGATAAAATGACTTCAACACAAGTTACCCCAAAGTAAAGTGTTTTGTAGACAATGGTTCAGAAAACTATCAATCATAGAACCACTTGAGACTTGCAATGTTTATGGTCTTTGGGATTTCTTCACCACCTAGAGTAGCTAACCAGTATGCCCTCAATCCATAGTTTATTATGATGACGTATGGGCCTAGCCAATTGGGTTGGAACTTACCCTTATTTTTACATTTAACATTAGTGGTTTTTTTATTTTATTTCAAGACCAAATCACCAATTTCAAACTCCTGAGAGAGAATGTGCTTTTTATATATTTTACAAAATCTATTTTGATAGTCTTATAATTTATATACGATATAAAAATGCTTACCATAAATAAGTTTTAGCTATTGTAACCTAGACACTTTATAATCCTCATCATCTTTAATATTCTATAAGGATACTCATAGTTAAGGTATCCTGATCTCAATCATGATAATAGATTTTGTATCATAAACAAGGGAGTATGGAGTGGCTCCTTTGGGGGTTCAATGATTAGTATCATAATCCCAAAGGGCATGAAAGATTTTCATGTACCAATTATAGCTAGTGTCATTGACAATCTTCTTTAGGATTGAAATAATGGTTTTATTTGACACCTTGGCTTTATCATTGCCTTGTGATTACATGGCATGGATTTATTTTTCTTGTTTTTGAATTTTTCACAAGGATCTTTGACATATCAATTTATAAATTATTCACTATTATTGAATATAATGCGAGTTGGGATACCTTATTGACAGATGATATGGTAATGTATGAATTTATAAATCTACTTCTCGGTGATGTAAGTGAGAGTAATGGCCTCGATCCACTTAGTAAAATCATCAGTAGCAGTGAGAATATGTTTATGGCCATTAGAAGATGTTGGGTTAATTTTTCTGATGACATTGAGGCCCCATATAGAAAGTGACAATGGTGTAGTAATCAATTGTAGTGGAAAGGAAGGTGCATGTATTAAATTACCATTTTGTTGGTAAGTGACACACTTCCTAACATAATTATAAGTATATGTTTCCATATTGGGACAATATTAACCTATTTTGAGGAGCTTTTTCTCTAAGACTACATTGTTGGTATGGGCCCCACATATTCCTTCATGACCCTCCTTAAGTACTAACTTAGATTCTCTTGAAGATAAACAATGAAGTAGCGTTCCATCAGAGCCTTTATTATGAAGTGTGTTTCTAAAGAGGGGATAAAAGGATATGCAATGAAGGAAATTTTTTTGATGATTATTGAAAGGTCAAGATCAAATAATTAGTCATGAAAAAGAGTATAAATGTCTTAAATCCAAGGCAGTTTAGGTGGGGGATTGCGACCAAAAATGGTGTATACCCAATATAAATCTAGAAAGACATGAGTAGGTTGTAGAAGATTTTCAATGAGAAATTGATACTCTTTAGCACTATTATCAATTTATATCATGAACTCAATTATTTCCATTACATCGGTAGATCTATTATTGGCCCATGATACATATTCAAATTTTAGGGATTTGAAGTGAGTCTTGAGATTATCCATAATATGCTTGTATGGTAAAAATGTGTGATCTCTTATCTGATACTAATTTGTAGTTTGATTAATAATCAATTTGAAATCCCCATAGACCATTAAGTATTGGATATCCCACTATACTACAAGATGAAGTCTTATAATAAATTCTTCATACTTAAACATATTTTTGGTACAATGAAAATTTATATGAAATGTGTTAGGAATCATATCCCCTTGTATTGTAATCAATAAACTATTGGCCCTAGATCTACGAGATGTGAATGAAACACTAAAGTATAGTTTTCATTGCTTAAGTTCATGTAGTGCTTCTTCTATTGTCATAATAGAATCATCTAAAAATTCAAATCTAAGTGATTGAGTGTCTATAATAGGGGCTTCTATAAGCTGATTTGCAATAACCTACCCCTTGATAGCCTTTTGATTCTAGTGTTTAACATAAAATTTACTTAAGAGCATCACCCATTTAGCCATATGGCTTGTGAGAGATGCTTTGGATAATAAATGTTTGAGGAGATCGACTTTTGAAATAACAATGGTTTTGTTATTCAACATATAATGTCACAAATTTTTGGGGGTGAACACCATTTCTAAACATGCCCTATCAATAGGCATATACTTACGCTTATAATCCACAAGTGTGAAAATCAAATAAATAACTACATGTTCCTTTCTCTGATCATCATTTTGGGCCAAGATTTCCCAAAGTGCATGTTCAATTGTTAAAATATAAAGAAACAATGGTTGTCTAGTTGTTGGCAGTCTCAAAACTAATGGGTTGGTCAAGTATGTTATGAGTTTTACAAATTCTAATTGGCACTCCTTATTCCATTTAAATTTGACCCATTTTTTAAAGAAGTGTGTAAAATGGTGGCACTTATCTACCAATTGTGAAATGAATCTATGAATAGATTAGATCTTTCCTTACATGTTATGGAGTTGTTTGATATTGGAAGGTGGGGGCATTTCAATAATGGCCTTAACCTTAGTAGGATCCACATTAATCCCTCATCAAGACATAATAAACCCTAACAATTTCCCTGAAGTGATGTAAAAAACACACTTTTTGGGATTCAAATAGACCTTGTACTCATGAAGTCTCTCAAAAATTATCCATAGAATGTTAGGATGTTTCACACATGTTATCAATTTAGCTAGGATGTCATCAACAATATCATGCATCATGTCATAGAAGATGACAATCATAACACACTAATAAGGCTCCAGTATTCTTCAAGCCAAATGGAACGACTTGATAACAAAATGTTACCCAGTGTGTGGTGAATGCAATTTTGTGTTGGTATTATTAAGCTATCTTGATCTGATTGTATCTTAAAAATCCATCTATGAGGGATATCATCTTGTACCCAATACTAGAGTCAAAATTCATGTTGATGTTGGATAGAGTAAAATCATATTTGGGGCATACCTTATTGATATCTCTAAAATTAGTACAAAGATGTATACCCTATGGATTTTTATTGACTTGGACTATATTTGATATCCATTAAGCGTAGTCCAGTGGTCTAATAAATCCTACTCCTAACAAAGTTTCCATTTTTACTTTTACTGAAAGAGTAATGCATGGATGCATCTTTCTCAATTTTTGTTTGACTATTTTAACATCTGGATGGAAAACAAGTCAATGCACAACCAAGTCAAGGTCTAAGCCTTGTATTTCAAAGTAAGCCCATGCAAAGATACCAATTAAATTCCTCAAAATGGTGATAATGTGGTCACACTTCTCAACTGTAAGTGAGGATCTAAGATAACTAATATTGGGATCATCATATGTTCCTATGTTCACTTCATTAGTGTGTTCTACAAGTACTATAGAACCTATTCTAGAATAACATGCAACATTTGATCTTGATCTTCTTCTTCTACTTCAAATTTTGATTATTCTTCCCAAAAATCTAGATAATGGGATGAATCTAAATCTAGCAGTTTAAGTAATGGCCAACTAGTAGATATATGAAGGAAGTCAAGAGAAAGAAGCTCAAAAAATTTATGTTGTTCTGATGCGATGCTATTACTAGTCATGGATCTAGGACTTGATGGACCTTTCGAGTCCTTTAAAGATGAGCAAACTTTCTTATCTAAGAGCACCTGAAATAGGTTTTCACTCAAGGGCTTATCTTTTCATTTACTATTTACCTTACCAATGAGCACCTCAAAGAGGTTTTCACCCTAGGATCTTGATGCTTTATATTTTTCATGGCCAAATTTTTTTTCCTTCTCTCTAAAGTAGGTAGAAGGGTCCAAAGAGAAGTCAAATCCTTTTTTATGATGACCAAGTGGAAATCCATTTCTGATGCCCATGTACTCAGTGATATATTCTTCCTTATATAATTCATGAAGCCATATGATATAATTTTAATGGTCCCCATCAATGAGTTTAAGATGGTAATGGCAAAGGGAACAATGGTGTCTGATAGTCATAATGGAGTTTGAGTCAAATAAGTACATGTCAGAAAGGTCAATGTAAATACTATAATGGGATGCTACATCATTCCCAAGAGTATCGTTGCTATTCAATTCAAAATAATCACTATCAAAATATATGATGTCACCCCTAGGTAGTATAAATCCAAAACCCTTACTCATGTTTGGTTTACCAACTGATATTGGTTCTAAGATTCTATGATCTTGTGGCCCGAGGCCTTTTCTTATATAATCAAAATTATCCATAATCTAATTAGGGATAGGATATTTAAGATTCTAAAAATAATTAGTAATGCCATTAGAATATAGTCAATATCCTTCAATGAAAGCTTATTGATCTTGATTTGGTGATGTAACAGGGAGGAATACCATTGGTGGTTTCTGTGATGCTTTCTTCTTTTGCCAAATCATATTGGTTCTATAAGGGATTTGGGAAGGCTTGGGTTTGCCAAAATATTTTATAGACTTAGACAACCTAGAAATATGGAAGGCATCTTTCAGATGGTATGTGGAAATGCCTATGTCCTCTATAGTGAACTATATTGCAAGGGTTATGGGAAATGGATCAGCTGAATTGGAAGCAAGGTCACTTGGGTTGATATAATTAGATTTGGATAGATACAAAACTATTTTCTTATTCTTCTTCACAATGAATTTAGAAGTAGGAAAATAGTTATAATTATAAAATTGAGCCTCTAGGTGTTTGAAAAATTGGTAAGGTTGTAGATCGATAGGAATGGGGACATCAATCTTATCATTAGGGAACTTGAGGCACTGATGTAAAGTGAATGGGATAGCTTGTACTTCATAGATCTAAGGATGACCAAGAAGTATGTTATAAGGCAACTCAATATCCACAATATGTAACAAGGTATGATGGGGTACATACGTAACAATGATTGGCAAACATATGCTTTTAGAAGATTCTCTTTCGACATTGTTGTATGCCTTTATTGTGATTGTCTCTAGCTAGATGTCCTTTGCAGTATAACCTAATTATTGTATGATATTGAGGGACACTATGTTTAACACTGGACCATTATCTATAAGAACTCACTTGATTTTTTATGGATTTCAATTATGACCTTAATATACAAAGGGTTTATGGTTAGGACCAAGAGTGGACGTGTTTCTATAATCAAAGGTAACCTATAGGAATGTAGACACATGCCCTACAAGTGTTTGAAATTGTTCAAGTTTAATGTCCTAGGGAATAATGGATTGTTGAAGAAATTTATTCAAAATAGTTTTATGGACTTCATATATATGCAAAATATATAAAATAAAAAATTATGTAAGGGTTTTACTTAGTTGGTCTAAGATACTATATAAATTTTCAATAGTAGCACGAGAAGGTTTAGCCTAGGCTAGTTTAGTGTTCAACTTTAGATCCAGAAGCATGATGTTCATGTTGGGTCTAGTGTTGGAAGAGGGTAAAGGGACTTGAAGGGTGACTTTTGAGTGTTATGATTACATAATATAGAGGTGAAAATAAGCCGTTATAATTAGAAGATGAAGGCAAAGGGTCTTGTATGGTGACTAGTAGGCATTTAATTGTGTTTGTGTAATTTCTAGTCATCAAGGAGCCATTATAATTAGAAGAAGGGGATATAAATAATAACTCATGGAAACTGAGGCATAATGGATTCACTTAAAACTTACATGGAATTACTTGAAGGGGAGGGTTTTTACCCTATAATGAGGGTTCTAGTACTTTTATAAACATAGGATGGTTCATGAACTTTGACAATGATGGTAGTAATGTTCTTTGTATAAATCCAACCCATAATGTTATTATAATCATAAGGGATGTTATTTTAACCCAAGTTATTAAAATGGGTATTATGATCTTGATTATTATCATTTTGATTATGATTCTAGCCTCGGGCTTGTTGCTACTAATTTTGTCTTTGGTTCTGATTATTTCCTTTCGGTTGTTGATTCTGCCTAAGAAATGGATATTTTTAAATGCTCATATCCTAATCAGTGTTTTAGAAGGTAATTTCGGTTTAAAAATTTCCTCTTTCAATCAAATCTTTAATGAGATCAATTGAACACATCAATAAGCACCATGGCGAATAACACAATGGAAGATGGAAAAATCATCTACCTGATACCAATTGGTTTTGGGATGATCTTCAAGAAATGGACTTGATATAGGATACATAATTGGATAAAATGCTATGAGGTTTTTGAACATAGCCTCAATAGGCTCTCCCAACTTTATAAAGACTCTATATTTATTGAATGCCCTCTGTGGAGGAACCCATTGTAAGGTAGTTGGTGTATTAGGCAGAGCTAAGTGGACATTTGGAACTAGTAGACCCTATACCATTTGTACATGTATAGATTCAATCAATCCATTCCTTACCATGTTGTTATATTTTTTAAACCCCTTAGGTATCTTTATTTTAATATATTGAACAGGTGGTTAGGTTTTATTGGATGTTTGACCCTATGAATAAATCTTGACAAGGCCTTGGTAATAAGCACCTTTGGAATTTGTACACCCTTATCTATAACTTACTCAAATGTGTTTGTACAAGTGAGTCATATATTATGCACCACCTCAAGATGTAGGTTCTATGAAAAAATATAGGTTAGCCATTTTTCTTGAAACTTATGTTGAAAACCTCTAGATAATGCTCTCCATCGCTGCAGATAGGCTACAAAGTTTTTTCCATCTTGTTTTTTAAATTTGTATAAGTTGAAAATAGTTAAATCATGTTAAATATTGTAAGCAAAATGGTTGATAAATATTCTATATAATTCATTCAAATTTACCAAAAATCACTTAGGTAACTTGAGGATCTAGTCCAAAGCTTTTATTGTTAAACTTCATGAAAATAAGTGAAGCAAGTAAACATTGATATAGGCTACCTCTTGCCATAATACAAAAATGTTTGGATATGTTCATGAGGGTCACTCTTCCCTTTGTATTTGTCAAATTTGGGTGCCTCAAAATGAGGTGGAAAGGGCACTTTGAAAATAATCAAGTCGAATGGATATGGACATATCTAATCAAACTTGTATTTTTTGACTCAGTTTCCCATCTCAAATATTGATATAATTTCTCTCATCGAATTCCACTCTTGCATGTTTTGTATATTTGTAGGTGGAATATAATTTTATAAGTGTGTTATGTTCCCATATTGCATTGTTTTGTTAGGGATATAAACCCTAAAATCTGTAACTTTATTTTGTTTTACTCCTCGAGTCGATCAAGTGAGATTTTGATTCTTAGTTTGATAAATATTCCATAAAATTTGTCATCGTGAATTGTAAGTGTTTTTCTATTTTAGAGAGTCTTTCATTGATTAAAAAAATTATGCATTATTTGAGAGGAACTTGCCAAATTATTTTTAACAATACCCTCAATACATGTTACGTTTGTCATCCCTTAGTTCTGTGAGTGAAAAGGAATATCTTGGTGATTGAAAAATGTATGTTCCATGTCTGGTGAAGAATTTTGAGAAACCTCTTGCATCTTGTTTTATTCAATTGAGATAGCATAATCTATCATAGATGTGTTCTAAACTAGAGTATGTTATGTTTGTTCTAATACATTCTATTATTCTTTGGAAGCATTATTTTGTATTGAAGTAGTGGCATTATAAGCTAGTCTGCATATTGTTGAGTTATTTTCTTGATCTTGGTACTAGGATATTGATCATTGGGTGATGACTCTATGATTTATTCCTTTCCTTTGCTAGAAGAATTGATGTGAGATTTTGGAATATGAGTGAGGGATTTTTATTATTGTTTCTCTTCTACCCTAAGCAATGTGTGTAATTGTTCCATAGGAAAATATAATTGCAATCTAGCACCTGATTCAATTAACCTTAGGAGGGATTCATATTTGTCTTATAAGATTTGATGTTGAAAATAGTCTTCTTCAAATCCTAAGATTTTTGGGATGCCTTCAAAGGCCATGGAGTTATTTTTTACATCATAAAAATGTTCTTCATCATAATTGGGGCCATAATAGACCCCACTACAAGTATACCTTTATGTAATGTTTATTCTCTAGATTTTCTAAGATGTGAAGTGTGTTTTGAAAATGTTAAAAAGGTGTGATTTTATTTATTCAAACAAATGATAAGGTAAGATGAGTCTATAATAAAATAAGTGGCATATTACCAAACAATTATAAGAAATGGTTAGCAATTTAATCAACTTTGGTGTGTTGAAATTGTCAAATTGGAAGAGGGTATAATAATTTTGAAACCTAAAGTGAAAGCTAGGACAACAAACTTAGGTCAGATATATGTCAATACCATAAAATATAGATAAAAATACAATGAGTTAAGAATATAAAATTAGAAGAGGATCTTTGTGATTAGGAAGATAACAATACGAACTAAGAAGATCAAAATGTGAATTATCACAATAAATAATAAGTATAAAGCTAAAACCAAATTGGTGGAATAATGCTACCACATGCTAATTAGATGCATAATGGTCAAATAACTTAAAGCATGAGTGAACATAAGATATCCTAAGTCCATAATGAAGATAAAAATGATGAGTCTATATAAGGCTCGTCAATCCAAATGGGAAATCGTACCCAAGTTTACTAAAACCAACTCCAAATGGCAAACCAATAACACTTTGGCCTACAACATAGAAAGGTGAGATTTTGACTTTAGATTAAAAATTAAGGACTTTGAGATTTTACAAAGTGAAAAAATGATCTAGACTCAAATGGGTAACATAATAATTTTATTTATAAATACAAACTCAATATTCTAAATGATGACTTGAATAAGGTAAAAAGTGATTTTGATTTGGTCAACATAACACTTACTTGTTCAAATAGAATGATGTATGACAAAAAAATTTGGTTCTATGAGGTATTTTGATTCTCAAATAGTTTTAGACTTGAAAAGACCAATTAAGTAAAAAATAAAATGATAAAATACACCTAAGTATAACATCTAAAGTCCTAATAATGACAAGGTGGATTGGTACTATTAAGTTCTATCTATATGCATTTTATTTAGAGGATTTTAAGTCTTAATCCAAAAAAAAAAATGTGCATGAATAAGTATGGTTTTTATACCCCCCTTCTCTCAAGAGATTGTATGGCGATATGAAACTTTAGACTACTTGCCCTGCATCAACAATATGTCCACAAAAAGTGGGGTTGTTATAAAACTAATTTTTTATGCATTTATAGATGGTCCCAAGTGTGACTAACATAAGAGATGATCACATCATTTGGATCCATTCCAATTGGCTTGTTGTGAAAAGGTCATGTCCTTTTCACAACCACTACATCCATCATTTGCTTAATGTAGTGTGATGTTTGAGTTACCCCTATAGTCAAAGGTAGTATCTTATTAATTGAGTTTGTTTAACTACTCAAATAAATATCCTAGTAATTTGACCTCAATTTATATACCCCACCATGGATTGGGTTTGAAACAATGTTCGGAGATGAATTCTTAGGTCAATACTTCCATACAGAACCCATGAGGAGGCTATGAACTCCTACTCACAAGCCAAGTTGCATAAAAATAGAAGACAAAGTAAAAATACTTTAAGGTCACATTCGGATCACCCAATGCATATGGATTTTGGGAGGGCCTTAATAATGTTTTTCATTATTTTTGGAATAAAAGAAACCAAGGTAAAGAAAGAGTGCTTTTAGTCACTTGAGTTCCCTAAAGGGGATGAGGGGAGATCATACACATGTCAATCATTTTACAAAAGTAAATAACTTTGAAAAAATAAGAATAAAATAGAAAAAATCTTAAGAGTATGTATCTAAGTGTGAGTGTTTATTTTAATACACCAAAGTAAAATATAGTAAAAAGTTAGGTTATAAAACTAAATCTTTGTGCATTTCTAGATGGTCCTAAGTGTGGCTAACCTAAGAGATGCTCACATAATTTGGATCCATTCCTACTGGCTTGTTGTGAAAAGGTCATGTCCTTTCCACAACCACTACATCCATCATTTGCTTAGTATAGTGTGATGTCTGAGTTACCCCTATAGTAAAAGCAGTATCTTATTAATTGAGTTTGTTTAACCACTCAAATAAATATCCTAGTAAGTTGACCTCAATTTATATACCCCACCATGGAGTGGGTTTGAAACATTGTTGGGAGACGAATTTTTGGGTCAATACATCCATAGAGAACCTGTGAGGAGGCTATGAACTCCTTCTCACAAGCCAAGTTGCATAAAAATAGAAGACAAAGTAGAAAGACTTTAAGGTCACATTTGGATCACCCAATGCATATAGATTTGGGGAGGGCCTTGATTATTATTTTTTCATTATTTTTGGACTAAAAGAAACCAAGGTAAAGAAAGAGTGATTTTGGTCACTTGAGTTCCCTAAAGGGGATGAGGGGAGATCATACGCGTATCAATCATTTTATGAAAATAAATAACTTTGAAAAAATAAGAATAAAATAAAACACTCTTAAGAGTATGTATCTAAGTGTGAGTGTTTATCTTAATGCACTAAAGAAAAATGTTTTATAAATTTGGTCCATTGGTCTTAGTTGAAAAGTTGTAAAAAATTTCACAAATAACTAACCATAAAAAAACTAAATTTAGTTTAAGAACCAAATAAAATGTTCAAGACTTAACCAATTTCAAATTTGTGCCTTTTTCTAGCTTGTGAGCTAATTTTTTTGGAGGGTCTATGTTTGACTAGAAGCCCAAAGATAAATGAAAAATCAAGATTTAAAAATCAAGCTCTTGAGTCTCTATTTTTTTGTCTTAGAGACTAGTGTCAGTCTATGTAAGGATCGATGTCAGTTCAATGAAAATGGTGTTTCTCAGTTCAATGAATTTTGATGTTAGTTGATTTAAATCAATGTTGATTCTTGTAAAAGCATAGGGAGATAAGACATAGTTTTTCAAAAAAAAAAGTTGTTTAACAAAACAAACATGAAAAGCTAAAAGCTCTCGAGATCCTACAAAACAAGGGTCAAATAGAGAATATGCAAGTTATAAAACACAATAAAAACTAGAATTTAAAAATAAAAAATAAAAACCCTTAAATCACATTTTCTATCATGCTCTACCATTCACATAGTAATCGAGGTCAGTTTTAAGAGTATTCGATGTTGGTCAAACATAATCGATGTCGATCTTTATGTAAACTGTGTGTCATTCAAAAAAACAAAATAAATGAAAAATGAATATAGAACTTGATTTTTAAATACTTTTAATCTTTCATTATAGGATCTACAAGCTGCATATTAGTCTATTTGCTTGTATGGGATATGTGCTCCTATCGGACGTGCCAAAATGTAGATTAAGAATCCAAAGTAAGACATTCCATGCATTAGTAGAGTAAAACCCAAATAAACATAAAGAATATAACATGCTAAGCCTATTCCTCATGAGTTTTTTCAAATGAATTCTAAGATCTATTAAAAGAAGGAATACAACCATCAATCCTTCACAAGAGCATCCCTTCTCCAATAGCAGTTAAGAAATGTTATTTTCCCATGATTTGGTGTTCCAAGTCTTTATCAATGATGAGTGGCTTTCTCATCCATCATATCTAAATGCACCAATGAATTAGGCTCATGAATTTTATCAATGTGCGTGAATAGTTTAAGCTTTTATATTGTAATTTATACATAATATGTTTGCATGAATGAATCTTGAGAATATATTCTACATAATAACATTACACAAAAATAGCTTAAAGTAATGAGTGAAGATCCTTATATTTATAGATTTCTAGAAATGATCAAAATCAATCATGACCATCCATCTTGAGATCAAGATGTGTGGCCATGAATTAATTCAATTTTGGAGGCTCAATCCATAAACATCCATATTAATATTTGGAAGAATGGGGCATAGGAAGGCTTAAACCAAATATTTGTTCCATTAATGGATTATAGATGCCACCTCACTGATGATGTCGTTGGATGATGTAGATATTAGAAATGAATTTCTAGTAATAAATATTTAATAACTTCCATAGATTTTCCATTTAGTCTCTTAATTTGGTTTAATTTACTTAAGTAAGTTTAATTAATTTTGTGTAATTCTTTCGTATTTAGTTTCTCACTTAATTAAATTGGTCAAAATGTCAATTTATTGAGTCATAATTTTACTATAATATAATTAGAAGAAGGTGTCAGTTGTGTACAGATCAATAACCCAATTAGATCATTGTGAATGTGAAATAACACATGCATGTGATGTTTGCTTCTGAATTAGAAGAATTCAGTGGTCTAAAACATCATTTTGCGCGGTTTTAATTTGACTCAAAGTGATTTGAGAAAATCTAGTAATCACATAAAATGTATTGCCTCATTCAGGGGTACATTATCCTAAATCATCACCTGTACATGACAAGTTTGAACCATTTGGCACATTTTAGTGATTTTGTCCCAAATTGTGCATTGTCACATAATACTACTTAGATTGATAATTTCAGCACAATAGTTATAGGATTTGGATGTCTATAGATGGTGATGCCATTCAGATTATATAATGCACCTAACACATTTTTGAGGATGATGAACATTGCTATGATATTACATTATTATGTTTGTGGTGATTTATTTACATAATATTTTTATATTCAGTAAGAGTAAATATAAATAGTTAAAGAATTTGAGAATCATATTATAATCATTCAGAAATATAATATTTATCCACATATGAAGAAGTGTAATTTTATGTAGAATAGTTTGGTATTTTTTTCAATTTTTAGTATTAGTAGATGGTTTAATAATATACAAATAAAAGTTAAAGATAATTATTGAGTGGCCTATTACAATAAGCATAACAAAGATAAGAAGTTTCCATGGTTTTGTAAATTTTTATAAAAAGTCCATTAAAAAATTCAATGGCATTATTATAGAAATAAAATATTGCATGAGGGGAAAAAAATTGTGTGGACAAAGGCAAAAGTAGAAAGCCTTCAATTTTTTAAGAAGAAGATTATAAAAAAGCTTGTTTCAGCATTACCTTACTTTTAAAAAATCTTTAAGGTATATTATGATGCTTCATATGTGGTTATTGGTGCTATGTTGATTCCAAAAGGAGGAGTCATATAATATTTTAGTGAAAATTTGAATGAGATAAGAAATAAATATTCCACATATGATGTTGAAGTTTATGTCATTTTACCAATATTAATACATTGAAGGCATTATCTAGTCCCTAAGGAGTTTATTCTATTTACAGGCCATGAGGATTTAAAGTATGTGAACACTCCAAATAAGTTGAAAAGTCTACATGCATAGTGAGTGTATTTTTTGAAGGGATATACTTTTGTTTTGAAACATAAATCAGGGAAGAAGAATCATGTAATTGATGCTTTGATCAGGCAAGTCGCATCGTTAACTACTATGGTGAGTGAATTAGTTTGATTTAAGGTTTTTAATAAATTATATGATATTGATCCATATTTTGAAATGATATTTGAGTAATCAAATAATCCATTAGTAGGTGAGACACGTACTATTCATGATGAATATCTTATACAATATGGTTATCTCTTCAAGGGAAAACATCCATGTATTTCATTTCTATGAGATAAAATGTTATAAGATAATTACAAAGTGGTAGTTTGGGTGAATACTTTATTAATAATAAGATAATATATTTGATAGATGATAAGCATTGCCGGTCAAATATGAAGAGAGATGTGACAAGTTAAGTTTAAAGATGTAGGATTTTCAATATGGCTAAAGGCCATACACAAAATACATGGATCTATATTCCATTACCTATTCCAAGATTACCTTGGAAATATTTGAGTAGTACATAGGTTTTCTAAGGTGATTCATTTTATTTCATGTAAGAAACCCAATGATGTCATTAGAGTGGTATAACTATTTTGTAACGATATTTTCAGATTACATGGTGTTCTAAAAATGTTATTACATTAGATAGGGACACAAAAATGCCATGTTATTTTTGGAGAATTCTATGGAATGAAATTGTAATTAAACTATAATTAATTAGTGTATACCACCCAAAAATATATTGACAAACAAAGGTAGTAAACATGAGTTTGGTAAAATTATTAAGATGTATAGTCGGAGAGAAGTCCAAGAAATGGGACTTGGATTTACCACAAGATAAGTTTAGATATAATAGTTACATGAGTAGATCAACAATAAAATCACTGTTGTAGATCATTTATGGAAAAATCACATTGGTATTTTAGATTTGGTGTAGTTATCAACTACAGAATGAGTTATTGATGATGCAAACACATTTATAGAACACATATAGTAGTTTCAATAACAAGTAAGAATAAGGCTATAGGACATTAATGAAAAATATAAATCATTATCAAATTTAAAAATAATATCAAAGGTATTTGAAGAAGGAGATCTAGTGATGGTGTATTTGAGAAAATAAATCTTTCCCAAAGGAACATACAACACACTGAAGTCCACAAAATTTGGTTTGTGTAAAATTGTAAATTAAATCAATAACAATGCTTATGATCTGAATTTGACATAAAATTTTGATATGTCTCCAATAATTAATGTTTCATATTTATATGATTTTAATGAATAATATGGTGAAAGCGAAGCTAAAGAGGAAGTCGATTAGAATCAATAGGTACTAAGGAAGATGAAAGAAAATATGGTGTAGGTTATATATTAGAAGACAATGAACACAAAAAATGAAGTTATAATAGATATTTAACACAGTGAGAAGGGCTACAATAGGAAGGAAACACTTGGATTTTAGAGTGGGGGCTAAAAAAATTAAAAATAATAGATGACAAGAGTATAATTAGAGAAACCCATAGGAGCTAATTTATTTTCAATCAGATGAAAATGATGTAGACACCTATCTTTTAGAGATCATACCTTTTGATTCATTAGCTTGATTGAACTATAATTCATAGAAATACAAAGGCAAAAATTAGATTAATGTAGCCATAAAATAATTCCCATTTAAAGTAATTTCCATAATATTTAGATAACCATACGATATCATCTAAAGTTTGGAAATTGAATTTTAGTATTTTTAGTCAGGCTAAAAATAGTGGAAATGAAATAACTTTGTAACTAGATGTGAACTTGAATTGAAACTCACTAACCATTGTGAATTAAATTTTTATAGGATATGTTTATAAATTTAGGCCATTCGATCTTGCATTAAAAATTTATTATAAAAATCAACTTATTTATAATATGGGAAATTAACTCTAGGTACTTTTTTTGTTGTTTTAAGTGTTCAAATTTTGTATCTTAACATCAATTTAGATTTTAGGTTTATTTAAAGGCTTTTAGGTAATGATTTTAATTATTCAAGGATAATCAATAAAGAAGATTGTTTCATAAAAAAATAGTATGGTGCCTATTGATGTTTTGTTTTTCTAGTTTATGGTTTCATCATAAATGTCTGACAAAGAGACTAAAGAACAAAGTTACTCAATAAGATTGGAGTAGAAATAAACATAATGTTTCTCACTTAAGAGTTTTTTCTATGTGGCATATTATCTTATGCTAGGATAATTAAGAAATAAATTGGATGATAGAGGAGAAAAGTGTATTTTTGTGGGTCACAATAAGTAATCAAAAGCATAAAAATTATATAATCCCATCATAAATAAAGCCATCATAAGTAGAGATTTTAACTTAATTAAATAATAATAATGAGATGGGATTATTAAGAAGACAACATTTTTTTTGAAAGGATACCTCATGAGTATTGAGTCAAAAGAAAATGGTGCTCAAAATGTTCATCCAGTTCTATAAGAGTTTGTTCCAGTAACATGTTCCAATGCACCTTCAACTCATACTCTGTCAATATTTCACCTTAGAGATACCTCAGTACCCAATCCAATAACCGATCATGGAATTGACTTTTTAGACCCAACTCCAACATCACTAAGGTCTCACTTTAAAGACATCTCAAGGAGGGCATGAATCTTGGAGGATAATTATGATTAATCTCAAAGAGATGAAAATGTTAATTTATATTCTAATTTTGTTTTATTTTCTCATGTTGATCCAAAATATTTTGAAGATGCTATTGAAACTGAAAATTAGATAAGAGCCATGGATAAATAAATTGATTATATCAAAAATAATCAAACATTGAATGGGGTTAATCTTCCATAAGGAAAGGATGTAATAGGAGTGAATAGGGTCTATAAGAGAAAATTAAATGCTTACAAAAAATTTATAAAAAATAAGTCAATGATAGTTGCAAAGGTTTTCTCACAGCAACATGAAATTGATTAGAATAAGACTTTTACACCAGTTGCCAGACTAGACATTGTTAGAACTATCTTAACAATAGCATGTCAGAATTATTGGGAAGTGTATCAAATGGATGTCAAGTTTGTATTCTTAAATGGAATACTAGTAAAAGAAGTTTATGCATAGCAACCATCTAAATACAATATTTTGGGACAAGAAGACAAGTTCTACATATTGAGGCCTTATATGGACTTAGGCAAGCTCTGAGAATATATATAATAGAATTTATTCATACTTTACAAAGAATGGCTTTAACAATAGTAAAAATGGACCAGCCCTATATATCAAGATGAATGATCAGGTTCAAATTTCAATCATGTGTTTAATTCTGGATGAGATGATATTCATATGAGATTTGTTTATTAACTTGTTTAAGTCAACAATGAATAAAGAATTTGGAATGACAAATTTATGGTTGATGAAATATTTTCTTCATATAGAGGTTAGTCAATATGAAGTTGAAATTTTTATATGTTAATCAAAATATGTCAATGATGTGTTCAAATTTTTGAGAATGATGAACATCAATACAACTACACCAATTTTCATAAGATTAATCTGACCAAATAATACAAGGGACCAAATGTTCATTCTACCTTATCCAAAAGACCACAAGCCCTGATATTAAGTATGGAGTAAGCCTTATTTCAAGTTTCATGAAAACTCCAAAACAACCACACTTGCAAACAAGAAAAGTAATATTGAGATATATTGCAGGTACAAAATATTTTTTCATTTTGTATGCACCTTATAAATATTTCAAAATGGTTGGTTACACGAACAATGACTGTGAATGAAGTATTGATGATAGGAAGAACACATATAATCACATTTTTCATTTTGGTTCAGATGCAGTTTCATGGGTACATAAGAGGAAACCTATTGTCACTTTCATTCTCAGAAGTAAAATATGTAGCAACCACATCAATAACATGTCAGAAAATATAGATGAGAAGGGTTTTATCATATTTAGAAGATAATCAAGAAAAAACAACAAAAATCTTTTGTGATAAAAACTGAACTATTACATTGTTTGAGAATTTTGTTTTTCACAAAAGAAACAAGCATATAGATACCGAATATCACATCATCAAAGAATTAATCAACAACAATAAAGTTTATTTTTAATTTTGCAAAATAAATTAAATAACCCTTTAATTTATGCTTTTAATATAAGTTTTTAAGTGTATGCTTTTGTATCAAATATATCTAGATTAGTATATCTTTTCTGTTTTACTGTTTGCATACACCAGAAACCGTTTCGGATTCAACCCTTCATTTTGCTCGGACGGAGTCAGAATGGATTTCGGGTTTCGGATGTATTCCCGCTACCCTTTTCCTCATCCGTTTTCCTTCATCAAAGTTCAGTAAGATGATATGGCTAAGGACTCTTCAGCCAAGTTCAGACCACATGTTGCCCTAATGTCATGGACAAACCTTAAGAAATTTTCACCAACGGGTCTATATTATCGTCCATTAAACCGTGGCTCTCAACCCTGGTCATTCATATATTTTTTCCCTGAGCTTCACAAAACCCTAATTTCAACATTTGTCACCCCGCTTCTTCCTCAACAATCTTTATCAGTAATGTTACTTCAAGCTTACCAAAAGACGATCTTTCCTTATCTTTCCAGGCGTTCGACACATCCAGCTATGGAGCCGTTCTTTCGTCCAGTTCCTTCCCTTGCAAAATGACCATCGCCAATGTACCTATAAGAATGTAGAGGCTCGTTTGATATGTTATTAATAATTAATCTATATATGAGGTTATAGTTTATCAAATAATTTCTTTTATTATGTTGAGAGCATGTGAAAATGACATTTGTTTGTGTATAAGTCTTTTTTTCATGTTCTTTACTCACTATTTTTTGAGATGGAGAGAATGTGCATTTTTTTTAACATTATATTTTTTTTAGATTGTTCATGCCATAAAAATATGGTTGTTTAATTCCCTTATTTTGTTATTTTTATCTGGAAAAAAAATTGAGTGTAGAAGAATGTAGAGAAATTGTTTTGTTGAGATGGTTTTTTGTGTGCTAAAAAATCAAAATTTTAAATTCAACATATTTTAATACAACTTAAACTTACTTTTATATTTTTTTAACCAATTTCATTTCAATTAGTCTTTTATTAAATTTATAGTTTAACAAATTTTCAATCAAAAAAAAAAAAATTAATATAAGAAAAAAAGATTTAATACCATATTTCAAGACAATTTAACCATTGTCACTTGTTTCAAGATTTCTTCTTTTAAGCTCTCCTTCCTTTCCAATTCTCAATGGCCACAACAATTCAATCCTAAAGTCGATATAAGATTGAAAATACATTAGTATGTGCTTAAGAAGTTCATTTTAACTAATGGAATAAAAATCAACAGTTTTTTATATACCTTTTTTCTTGATTTAAGTAATATTATGTAAGATATTTAAAGGATTTTTTCAAAATTTATATGGGTATAAAACATTTAATACATAAACATTTTTTTCTATAGGTTTTAGAATTAATTTATATATAAACATATTTATGTTTATGTTTATGTTTATTTAAAATTACATTGCAAGTTTGTTTAACAAAGAAGAAAAAAATTAAATGATTATTTTAAAACTTATAATTGTTTTTTCCCTTAAAAAATCAAGAAAATTTGTTAACTTTGAAAACTAATTAACAAGATTTTGTTCTTTCATATATATATATAAACAAAGTGTTGTTCTTTGTATTTTTTCAAACAAAAGGGCTTTCCTAATGCAATAAATATCCTTGAGATAACTGGCAAGCTTGGTATGTACTATATATATGTTAGCTCTATTGGTTAGTATTAGATGTGTTTTCCAATTATTATGTCGTATAACATAAATATGTTTTTTAATTAAATTGAAATAATATTTTAAATTTATATTTAAGTTATGGTATATAATTTTTTCTTTCTCTTCTTATGAATAAGATATTATTGTCCCTCCAATTTACTAACAACATGTTTATTTTGCTAATCGCATGATTTTATATGAAAATGATTATCACTCTTGTACCTAGTATTTTTATTGAATTCAATTTTATGACCTTTGCTGCTTTTGCTCTATTTTTTTTTTTTTTTTTTTGGAAAAGGCTTCTACACAAATTTGAATTAATTATCTGACAAATAAAGAAAATAGAGGAATTTTTTATATAATATTATTATACTTCATTAAAATATATAATATTAAAGTATTTTTTAACATATTTTTAATTTGTATAGTGTTTTTTAGAAGTATTTTCTAAGCCATATATAAATTTTAGAATGTATTTCTTTATATTTTCTAAATTTCATAGGTAAAATTTGGGATCGATTATATGAATTAATCTTTAGTTATTTTTTGTTAAAAAAAAATTATTATATTATTACAAATATTCTCTAAAAAGTTTATTTTGTGTTCATCATTTTTTAATTCACTATAAGGTAGTTACATTGCCTATAATTAAAATGAAACATTGGTTTTGAATATTTATATATTTTAGGAATAATTAGTATTTTATAAACAAATTTTAATTTTAATTCCTTATTATTTATTTTGAAAAAAAAGTTGAACGAGTGGTATGTTTTATATAGGTTAAATAATCGGGTTGATTTTGTAAAATATATTCAATATTTAATAGATTTGGTATCTTTGAATAGTTTGGGATTCTTTTTTATCCTTTATAGACAATTTTTATATTATGTGAAGTGTTAACACAACTTAATACTTTATTTGAATTTTTAGTCAGGTGGATTTCATGCATGGACAATTATGTTGGTGAATTTTGTGTTTGGATATTTATGTTGTTGATAATAAAATATCTCTATCTTTTTGCATTATCAAAGTTTAATTTATAACTGATATAAAATGAACATTACACAATAGAAAAGGGTAAATATAAATCATGTACCATAATTTGAAACTTTTGCTGTAATAATATCTGCTCCTAGTCAAGTAGCTTTTTATAATTTCTTATTTGTATTGTGCATCTCTGTTATAGATGGTATGTATCTCTTCCTTAAATTTGATTCCACTTATAATGGTCTATTCTTATTTTCATTACACCTCCTTCATAAGAATATGTCTATTTTATCTTTTTCTTTTCTTACATATTTTTATTTGAATTTTATTTTTCTAACAATCATATTAACTATTACAATAGTAAACATTATTAATATATTCATATTCATATTTATTAAAATATTAAACATTATTAATATATTCATATTCATATAGTGATTCATTAATATTTTGTTTGAAACTATTTCAATCTCCTTACCTTCACTATTCTAATCTACCAATAAATATTCCTTATTGTGGTTCATCATTGGCATGTCAAAATTGTTGAAAATTAAATACTTCAATATAATATGCCACAATCCAATTCCTAAATTTGATGGTTGATTTCACCTTTCATGAATTTTTTGATGACACTTATATATTCAACATTACACTTCAAATGCTATTATAACTCATAGTAGAAGGAAGGAACATTTGAGAAAATATGAATATTTATTATAATCCTTTAAAAGTTTTAATTGTTTATCTAAATTTTTATGTTGCATCTAATATGATATCTTGTAAAAATTGATTATATTTTATGATTAAAAACTTAAATATGGCCACACAATAATCAAATTTAGGCCCTTCTTACAGATTTAATAAATATGATATTTTTTGAATCTTTTATCAACTCTATGTAAATATTAATTGTGGACATAATAAAATGTATTGATCAATATGTAAGAGATGTTATTAATTTACAAGATATTTGTCTCCTAGTTAGGGACTAAAGGTGATGGTCAACCTTGCTTGTCATGAAATTTTTGGATGACTGTTATTTATTTAACATTATCCTTAAAATGTCAATATAGGAATAAAAAATTAAAATTAATTTATATATTTATTAGAATTCTTTAAATTTTTTGACCATCTATTCAAAATTTTACCTTACATCTAAACAGATCTACCAAAAATATTATTGAATTTCACATCTAAAAAGTACAAATAAAGTTGTACAGCCATTAATTTTTTTACACTATATTTGTAAAATAATTTTGATTACTAATAAAATATGTATTATTACTTGAATATGGTATAAAATACACTTCTATGGGGTTTATAAGGATTTCTTCGATGCATTACAAACATGTTGTCAATTAAATTCATATTTCAAATCAACACAACACTCATCTACCATTAGAAGGCATCATTTAATGGCCTCTTTGAAGGAATTATTAAATGTCATTTTTAAGAACCTCATATCCATCTCCCATCAAAATTTATTTTCTTGATCAACAAATGATATCATATTTAATTAGACTTTCTTGTTTTCCATCTACTTCTCTAAAGGAAATTAGAGGCCCTACTTGAAATATCAGATTGTTCCATTCCAAATTCACATTGGAATTTTTAAACATATAATTTATTACCTTGAAAACAAATTTCAAACATCTCTAATATTATTTTTCAATATAAATACACATACCATATACTCTTCATATGCAAATCTATATTTGAAGAGATTAATGATATTTCATACTATATGAAAAAATTAAGTTGAGTCATTGCAATATTTTTATTTGCTCCTTGTCCAATTTTTTAACTTTTGATTTACTTATTTTTATAAAATTACAAATGCCCTCCTTTAATAGGGGTGATCTAAATAAAGTAATTTTTTTAGATATTCACAGGGCTTACCTGAGTGTACTTATTTTCTACCTTATTTTGACTATGGAAAATTTGATAATGTTCCTTGATTGTTGGCCAAAATGTTATTGAATTTTATTTATTTAGTGTGCAAAAATTTGAACATTTCCTCCACTTGAGTGTGAAAATTTTTAACATGTCCCTTGGTTGTGGTCTTTTTAGACCCATTTTGAGTGACGTTGATTATTATTTTGTATGTGCTTGATAGTTTGTTGAGTTTATGCTTACTATTTATAGACATTGGAATAATCCATATCATGCATATTAGGTTTTGTTATGATTGGATATTTAAATATTCATTGATACATATCCTTAAACATGATACAGTTATATACTTCTTTACTATATGGTTATCTTATTCTTCTAGGATAAGATGACTTCTAGATTGCATTCCCCTCACCTCAAAAGTGTGGGCATATAAATAGGGTACATAATTAGTTTGTAAAATTAACATAATTTGATACAATTTACATGATTCATATATACATTTGGTATAGATCCTTACATATTTGGCACAATTTTTCACAAATGTAGGATATATTTTTTTAGATTTGTGACAAATATTATACATAGTTTACAAAGTGGGGGTTACATTTTGAGATATATTTTATCTGGAGAAACATTAAAGGTGTATATGATGTGTAAATGAATCAAATAAAATGTACATGTTTATATTATATGTCATTTATAATAGATTTGATGATGGAGCATGAACATGATTTATTCCTTTCTCACCGCACATTATGCACTAATGTTTCTAAGATGCACCAGTTGAGCCTTTATTTATTTGCATTAGTTGTATCAATTAAATAGTTTAGTCAAGATTAAACACCTTCAATGGCCTTAAAACTACTCCCATTTTTAGGTTTAAATGGTTTCAACACTTGGTATTAGCTATATTAGATAGATTGGGTAGATTATGTTTATACTTGATTCATCAATTGAGATTTAGTCATCTCAATGGCCTTAGAACATCTCACTATTGTATAAAATTTGGCGCATGATCACCCTATAATTCCTTTTTTACATATCCAAGGTTCATCTATGAGCCTCTCTCTCTAATGTTTCAACAAGGAAGAATCATCACCAAATCAAATTATGAAGGGGAAACATGGTCATATCAACACAGGTACTCATTTCTTTCTCTCTTTACATTCATTATTTTCACTTATTCAATTTTTATATTATTTTTACTAATTACATTATAACATTCTCTTGGTTGTAAGTAATACAAAAACATAAAATTAAGTCATGGATTAATTCAAACCAAGGTATTATGTACACACCAAGGTACACATTTATTTCCTTTCAACCTATTAATATCATGCTTGTGAAGTAATAGATTAAGTGGGTAGGGGAGACTGAAGAAAGGGTGATTTAAATACTAAAATATGATTTTATATGATATATTAGTCTTTTAAACTTTAAAATTATGAATCATGTCTCAACCCTCAATTTCATGACCTTATTACTACTGTAAAGCTCATGTTCACCATCTCGTTGGCCATAATTACTTATCCTTTAGTCTAAATCTAATATTCTTATCACCTAGATCACTTGAAGTGTACAGTATTTACAAAACCATATTTATTTTCTACATATATAGTTACAAATTCTCAATCAATTTATATCCTAGAAGACACTACTATCTAGATTAGGACACTAACATCAACACTAGCATCTAAACTATGATGTTCGTGCCCTTATCTTCCAAATAATCAAATTTATAAATTTTTCAACATGTACAGGTCAACATATGTGTTTTATTTAACCCTCCCATGAGATAATTTAAAAATTCATGGTATAAATATAAATCAAAATCCATTCATTATGAATCAAGCAATAGCTACAATCACCACTAAGTTCACACTACAATGCTAAAAATAACTTACACAACTAAGATATACAACTCCGTTCTTCCTTATTTCTAAATCACTCATAAGATCAGTCTTATTATAGGTTTGAATCATTCAAATAAATTTACAATGAGTAATATTTGTTAAGTTAAAATATATATCACACCATGTACTAACATATATCATATTTGACAAATTGTTCACACAAAAGTTCACATAATGGGGAGAACTACATAGATCTAAGTTCTTCAGATTATGTGGCTATGTAAGCAATGCTTATTGATAGAGGGGCATTAAAGTTATATCTACTTTCATTGATCCCACTAACCCTTGTTATTAAAGGTGACATGTTAAGTTGGAGGGCCTAGGGTTTTGAGTAAAAGATTGATTCCTACAACTTATACATGCGATCAATGTTAATGAACCTAAAAGTCATATGTGGTTATTTAAAAAAAAAATTGTATCTTAATCTAGATAAAATTGTTGAAACCATGATAAATTAATTGATGGTAATGTCTAGATTCTAACATTAGTGTCAAGGCTAATCAAAATTAAATTCTTGTAATCTGATGAATCGAGGTAGAACATCAGTCTATTTTCTTTTGCACTTGTACGTGTTAGATCTTCCTATACTTTATTGAATAAGTTAAAAATTATTTCTCTTTCATATTTTAACTTTCATAATTTGGAATTATAATTATAAATATTTATCACATTCTAATATTGAACATATTTATCAAAATATTATAAATCTAAATTCATTTAATTAACATGATTTTATAATAGCTTATTCCATAGTTGATTAAGTCATTCCCCTAATGCATCCAAAATAGTTTAAACACTCCTCAGAATAATTCTTAGATACCTTTGTGATAAAGCCTCTTTATTTTTTGTACTTTACATCCTATGTGCACTATCTACATGATTATTGAATTATTTTTCCTACTTCTCCTTCTTTGACATCCAAGGTATGCCATGTGAAAATGAATTTACACTTCCTTTTCATATGTGATAACATGGCAATACTCAAATCATAAGAGACTCTTCTCCAAAATTTATGTGGTTTTATCCCACATGATCCAAAGTATTTGTGTCCTTTAATATTCTTGGTAGAACCATATCCACCTATTTTATCCTAATCTATATTGAGTTATTGTAATCTAATTGAGATATAAATTTGAAATAGAATTTTAGATCAACATATCATAAATTCAAACATATGAATGTAAAGGATTTATAATTTAATGTTATGATTTTATAAGGGTATATGATAAATATGGAGAGTACTTAACAGATCCTATGATTTTATTGGTTAATAAACTAATCTACTTAATGTGTTGGGTTAATTTTTTAGGGTTGGATCAGTATCATAATTCACTATTAACCTGCCACTTAGAATTCAACTTTGTGGAAGTGATAAATAGTAACTTTATGGTCATATTCAATTATCTTTTCTTGATTTGTGTGTGTGATCTGAAACCCTGATGATGCACAAATATCCATAATTCATAATCCTTTATCATAAAACCCTTAATGCATTTGTGAGGGATATAAACCTAAAAAAATGGGGGGATATTTAATGGTCTGAGAAAACTAAAATCACATGAAATTGATGATTAGTCATTGCTCATGTATCCAATACACCATGAAGGCACATCAAGTCACATGTAGTTTTCACATATATTGTAATTATGATATTGTGATCCTTTACTATGTATATGTAACTAATTATTAGCTTTGGTACTTGAAAATGGTAACTTTGACATGGATTTTAGTTATTTAGACATGGATTTTAACTGATCTTAGTGATATGTATACAACATGGGAAGAATATGGAATATTTTATTATTGTGAAATAGTGTATTGATTTTTATTAGATAAGTGCCAAGTGCTTTGAAATAGACATTAAGTTGTTTATATATAGATCCATTTTAATAATTACTAACACCAACTATATGCTAGTTTTATAGGGCAACCCTAATGATAAGTTTGATATTATAAAATAGTCATTATTAGAAGTGGGATGAATCCAATAAGTGTAGGTCAAAATCAACTGGTGATAATGATGGTGACTATCATAAATAACCATGTATAAGTGGACTGATTTGAGAGTCTAGATATGTATTTTAAATAAATTTAGTATGTTTGAAATAGGCAATGAGGTTCCATTAGGTGTACAAAAATAGAATGGAAGGGTTGACTCATAAGATATAATCCATGTTTAAGACAATGCTTAATTAGGACATTTACTAGGTTCTCATGTCATGCATGTTAAATGTATGTCAATATTGTCATTGTAAAGTGTTCAAGACTATATTTTAGTAACTAAAAATGTCCCCCTTTTATTGTAATAATAAATTTTTAGAGTAAAAACATATAATCAAATTTAATGTGGAAAACACACTTTTGATTTTGGGAGTTGGCTTTGAATTTATTTTTGCTCCATGTAATATTCAATGAGAATTAGTTATTCAATGTCTACATGTGAAACCTAAAATTTGAAATTAAAAATAAAAAAGAGAAAGGGTTAGAGTACACCTTGGTGTTGGTGAAATCCATGCCGATTTTTCAACTTGATGGAGATGATGATGACAAAATTCATGTAATGTAATATATAAAACATACATAGAATATCTAGATGATAATTAATTATGAAAAGAGTAGATCAATCACATATCATATAGGTGGAAAAACCTCAAATGGAGGTAAAAAAAAACCGATAGTTGATATTCATTAATTACAAACACCACGCCCCAACACAAATCCTCTTCCTCTCACTCCTCTAATAATCCTTCAAAAAACTCTTTGTAAAATATTTTCCACATGCAAATAGACAAATAATATTCTTCACACAAATTATTGTGCATGAGAAAAGTTCATGAGTAAGTAAGTGACATCTATGCAAGGGTCAAATTTATTTGTTTAATGGGGTGTGGAGGTGGATTTTTGTAAGCAATGGGTCCAACCTCTCCCCAAGGAACTAAATGGTAAAATATATTTATTTTATTTAGACAAGATAATGTCATGTTAATAAATTGAATATATTTATTTTATTTATTAACTATTAAATAATGTTAAGGGTAAATATCACCACTTAAGCATTTTTTGTTCTAACACTCCCTTTTAATGTTAAGTGTGGATATATGCCATAGTCACCTCAATAAAGGAATTATACTATGTAAAAATTGAAGGATTTAAAAACCTTCATCACATCAAAGTCACCTTTTGAAAAAAAAAATTATAACCCATAAGCTACTCAAGGTAAGTTTAAGCTAGAATGATCATGGAAATACATCTCATAGTTTGTCATAAATAATCAACCAAACATTATTGGATCCTTTTATAACATAAGGACATCTATTACAATATATGATTTTAAATATTGGGCTACAAAACTAAAGTTTCCACATGAAGTTTACTAAAATAACATAACATGATATGTTATAATGCTTTAAAATGAGAAGAAGTATAGATAAGAAGAAAGAAACACATGGTAATTAGAAAGTGACATTGTCATGCACACTCCCCCTCGATTGCAACTCTGAAAGACTTGACATTACATGAAACTGATAAAATTAGGTAGCACCATGTGGTTTTATGAAGCTATCTACCACTTTTTCATTAGTAAGACAAAATTGCATATCAATATCACCATTAAAGACTTTATCTTGGATAAAATGCATATGAATATCAATATATTTAGTTATTTAGTATTGCACTATATTTTTAACTAGAACTATACAGCTTTGGTTATCACATAGAAGGAAGTTAATATGATAAACATCTAAATGAAATTATCCTAGCAAAATTTTTAATAACATGTCATCTTTACAAGCTTATATTTAACTCATGTAATCTACTTCAGTCTAATAAATAGAGACAATGGGTTGATTTTATCTATTCTACATGATATTACCTTCACCAAACTTAAACACATATCCAAAAGTAAATTTAAAATCTATAGTATCACTAGCATGGACAGCTTCAAAATAACCATATAATTTATCATTATCAATAGAAGAATAAAATAAACCAAAATTTATATTTCCTTTGATATAACGAAGTATACTTTTGATAATTTCAAATGATCCAAATATGGATTTGTCATGAATTTAGAAACAACATATGCAATATTTGTCCTAGTAATGGTTCGATAAATCAAATTATGAGCAAGCTATTTATAAATAATAGGATTAGTTTATTCTTATGGAGGTTTTGGATCAATCTTAACACCAAAGTCAATAAGAGTAGATGTAGGCTTATAATCAAGCATATTAAACTTAACAAGGTGATTATGTGCATATTAAGATTGTGATGCAAAAAATTAAATTCTTCTCTTGAAATATAACCATTCCTTAAAAAATGATGAAGAGTACTTAAATTAGTTATCTAAAACATTTGACTTAGTTTATTATAATATTTAAGAACTAAAATAATTAGATTGCCAGTAATAAGAAGATCACCAAAATATAAAACAATTAAGATAATATGACCATTTTAAAATTTTACAAAGAGATCATTATCATAATAATAGTTGATGAACCTAGTTCTTTAAAATAACTAGTGATTTTATAATAAAAATCTTAAGGATCTTATTTTCAACCCTACAATAGTTTATTTAACTTATAAATAAAATGGTCTTTATTAGGGTCAGTGAAACCTTTAAGCTAAGTCGTATATGTTTTTCTTCTAAATAAACATTCAGTAATGTATTTCTAACATCTATTTGATGTATAATCCAATCATTCTAAACTACAAGAGCAATGACTAGTCTTACAATACTCATTTTCACTACAAAAACAAAGATTTAAACATAGTCAATTCCATTTTTTTGAGTGAAACCACAAGCAACTAATATTTGTTGATTTATTTATTTTATTTTACCAATTGAAATATTTTTGATTTTAGAAAACCACCTAGAACCAACAATATGCCTTTTAGGTAGAGGTGGGATAAGATATAAAGTCTGACTTTTAATTAAGGCATTATAATCAACTTGTAGAGTAACATTTCATATATCATATTGAATTTAGGTTCTCATTCATACATAATCATTAAATCGTGATAATAATGTTGACTTCTCATTAATTTATTAATATTATTAAGACTAAAAGACTAAATTAGGGATTTTCCAATTTAGATATTTTAGATCAAACATGAAACTAAGCAGGTTTTTCATGCTCTTAGTTATCCAATAGAGAATAAACTTCCTCTAGAGCTTTAGTTTCATCATAAATATAAACATGAGAGCTAGGTTCATCAAATTAAAAACATTGAGTGAGTTTTATATAGGGCTCACAAAAATATTTTTTAAGGATAAGAAGTTTCATATTATAAGTGATTTGTATTTTAGATAGATCATACACTCTTAATAATTTAATTTTACCACCATAACCTACAAATATGAATGAGCAGGTGTAGACACCGAAATCGTGTCTAACCCTTGGTCGAATCTCCCCCTTGGTCCCCCTGGTCCACTTAACCACTCCTAACATATGTCTTATTAATTTAAAATAATTATCTTATTTTAAATTAATAATTCTCTCTCACCCTTGACACCTCACCACCCTAGGATGCCCTTCATTGGATTCCCTTCACTACCCCATGACCAAGTATTTAATGCCTAATCCCCATTCATGACCTATTCCAACTTCCCCTCTCATTTCCCACACCTATTAATCCACCTTCGACCATTTCTTCCCCCGACCCACTGACCCAGTAGTTGGGAAAATGGATAAAAGGTTATTTTTAGCCTTTTTCCTGACTTCCAGCCGCCGACGTCGGTCAACTGTCGACCGACGTCGGTGATATTGCCAATGTCGGTTACCTTCATAACGGCATTCTGTCTCCAGAATGCGGATCTGACCTTTCAATCTTTCAACCCCGCCTTTCAATCTTTCGAACCTTTTTCTTCAATCTTAATCATCCGCCTTTCAACCTTTAACAATCAGCGAATATTCCAGTCTTCAATCCACCAGACCTCTCACTCTCTCTCTCACAGGGCTTATGCACCAGCTATAGCAACAACAGATACTCTGCATCAGTGTCCACCAGTAATAGGGCCTTCACACCAGCAGCACCAGCAATAGGTACAACCCATCACCAACATTTCTTCTTCAGCAGGTATGAGCTAAGAATGTTTCTTTATTTCATTTTAATAATCTAGAAATGTATTAGCTGTTAGCTCCCATTCTACACTTCTAGACCAGACCTAAATCCTTATCTCCTTGTGGGCCTCCTCTATCCCTCTGTCTCTTTTTGACATTTTGTTTATTGCCCCAGACCTCTGCACAGACACCTTAAGCAATTTTGATGACCCCAAATAGACCACAGACCCATCCATAGTGCATAAACCCATCTAGACCTGACCAAACCTCATCCAAAAACTACTGCCCCAACCGATGCCGACCACAGAGACCACTACCCCCACCCACATCGGCAGACTGACGTTGGCAAACCTTGACAACCGACGTCGGTAGATTAACCGACATCAGCGACTGTGACCAGGCTGATAGCAGCATTCAGGTAAGCATTTGCTTCCATTTCTTTTTTAGTCTTTAATCATTTCAGTCTTTTATCATTCTACCTTTTATCAGACATTATTTTTATCAATTAGTGGGTTGACATCCCTCAAAGAAGTCTTCATACTTCTGGGATCAAGCTTTTGCTTGTCAGCCCACCATCTCCTCATCTAACGCCTTCTTTGTTTTAGTCTCTTTCTTCTACAGGTGTCATCCTCCACAACCAAAGAGGAGTTCTCATGATCATCTAAATTTGGTGTGCACAACTTCATCCAGGTACATACAAGCCTTAGACCATTTCTTAGTTTCTTATTTTCTTCTTGAATGTGAAAAGCGAAATCGTATAGAAACATTCTGGCACGCCCAGTGGGACCCTAGGGTCTTCCTTGGGTTCTTTTCTTTCTTTTCATATAGGGTGCATTAGGTTTCTCCTTGTATCTCTCTCCTCTATCTCTCCAAAAGGCATCATAAGCAGGATTAAAAAGGACTCTTCTTTCTTTTCTTGCATCTTAGACTAGTCAACTCATACTCTTTGACCCATTCTCCATTTGTCTTCATACAAACTCACACTTCAATTTTGGGCTTAAAACACACTACATTTCATTTCTGCTTACTTGCATTTATTATTCCACATCTAGTAATTAGACTACATCATGAATTAATCACACTTATGTTACACATCCAAACCACTTGCACAAATCAAACATCAAAACTCACCTGAGACAAGGCCCGACTGGGATTTCATCCCCCAGCGGATACCTTACCCATCTTGGCAATCCCACTTGAATTTCACCACCAAGGGGAAAGCCCACTCTATTCTCTGGCAGAGGATAATCTCTAGGGGACGTATATTTTAGCTAAGTGGGCCCAGCTCATCACTGGATTCATGAAGTGAGGGGAGCTTGCTCCTTAGCACCAAGCCACATACCGAACCTAACACAGACTCTTGAGCACCTAAGCAAACCTGAAACCATCCATAGACTACCTCTTCTAGGACCCATTCTAAATAGCCAACCTTACCAAACATCACTTTAAGGCATAAGCCATAGGATTCTAAAAGTTGATTCTTAGGATTTAACGCTTAGGGTCTGCCTGTCTCCATCTATTTTTCTATTCCTATCTGGTTGTTTGAGCTAGTGAGGACGTTCTTCTTCTTTTTTTCCAAATTTTTTTTAAGTTTTTGGAAAACACAGTCACCGGCATCAGTTTTACTATCGATGTCGACAACCTTCCTTGCCGGCATTGATCAGATGACCGACGTCGGCCATCTGATCTCACCGACATCAGTTTTTCAACCGACATCGATCACTGTCATTGTATTTTTTTCAAAATAGTAGCCTAAAACCCACCCCTTTTTCTGCCAAAACCCCATTCTGAGTTTCTGAAACTGAAAAACACATTTTTTGGAACTTGACCCTTTTTTTTGCCTTGAATGGTTTTGACACGCAGTCAAACCAAGGCTCTTCTTGACCATGTGAGGCATCAACAACTTCTGCCTTCCCCGTCCATAACCAGTCCTATAATGGAGTTCCACTCGGAGACCGAAAGAACTCCTACTTGACCAACCCTGACTCAGACCCCCATTGTCTCTGAAGGGGACCAAGACTTCGAAAGATTCTTGGACCTCAATGTCAAAGCCCTCCAAAACTATCTCACAAGAAACCAAATGCGGGACCTTTTAGGTGCAGTGGCAATGACATCGACATCATCTGCTACCCAACCCATCATGACTCAGCCTATTATCTCGACTAGTCACTCGACCATGGCCAATACGCAAAGTTTGGCCTCCTCATCTATTTTTGAACCTACCTCCATCGGGGTGTCATTACCCCCTCAACTTCATGCAATTCAACCAAGTTCTACATCATACCAAAACTTGATTGTCTCGACCTCACCCACTCTTGCACCTATACACGTGGGAGTGATAACCTATCCTTTTACCAGTGCCACCACTCAACCACCTATGATGGTATCTAGTCAACTTGTGTCCTCCAACTTCATGGCACAAGCCCCTTTGACCACGACATCTATCCCTATGACACACTACCCATATGTTACACCTACACAAGTGCAACCAAGTATGTCATACACCTCTTCGACCACCTTCCAAGTACCTTACAACCTAAAGGGTGACCCACCTACCAATTTGTCAGCTGACATAATCAAAATGCTGATGGACAAAATGTCTAGTCTCGAGACCTCTATCTCTGGTTTAAGCAATGCTCTGTCATATGAGCAAATTTGCAACGAACCCATTCACCCTTCTGTGTGCATCTGACCTTATCCTAACTAGTGGGAACTCCCTAAATTTACTCACTTTCAGAGTAAGGAGGACCCACAACAGCATCTACGAGCATTTAGACATGCTTGTTATCTCATAGCCCATGACGATGCGTTACTTCTACGCACGTTCCCCATGTCACTTTCTGGCCCCGCCCTTGACTGGTATAGCTCTCTTACCAGACATTCTATCTTTTCATTCACTCAACTCGTCCAATTATTTCTCAACCATTTTTCTATCAATATCACCAAACAAGTCTCGATCATAGACCTCTACTCCATTAGACAATTTGACGATGAATCAATAGTCGATTTTGTCGCCCATTAGAGAGGCTTGATTAACCAACTCTCCTTCTCCTTACCTCAACCTGAGCTCATCGAGCTCTTTTCTGGAGCATGTGCCAGTCACATCTCTTCTACCTTGCGGATTCAAACATTTCGCACTTTCAACAAAACTTTCACCATGGCAAGAAAGCTTGAACTCCGTGCCATTGACAAAAATAAGGTCAAATTGCATAATAACAACACACAATCTAATGACCATTCTTCGTCCAAACCTTCTTCTGCCCGCTCCCAGTCCAAGCGGTCGACAAACACTGTCATCTTTAGACCATCATCTTCAACAACAATCGATCGACCTCAATTTTCAACATCAGATTACATCAATAAACATTTCCAACGATGATCCATACAACGTCAATACACTCCAATTAGAGAGTCATATGCCTCTGTCTTGGATAAACTCATCAAGCAGGGGATCCTGAATCTCCCTCCAATCTGACCACCTCAATTCGACCCTTCAACACCTATCCTTGCATGGTACAGGGAGAACGACTTCTGCAACTATCACCGTGTCAAAGGCCATGACACAGACAATTGTCAAACCATCAAAAACATCGTCCAAGGCATGCTAGACAAGGGGTATCTTATCCTTGATAATCCAAATGCTCTAGCCAACCAACATATCGACATATTCAAACAACTTTTTCCTAACCATCCTCCTAATCAAAACAATGTCCAGATGATGACCAATGACCCTCAAGACCATAATAAATGCACGGTCAACACTGTCTCTTCTATGATCCCTGACCAATCTCTTCCATAGGTAGAAGAATCCTCTTCTCTTGTTAGTCCTCCATCGACCTCTCTCATATTGGAGGATGCCTTGACCATACCACACCATTAAGCCCACATTCATCCTTCCTCCCACCAATGGAGAACCCTATCCTTCCCACTCCTCAACCACAAGTAGAGGGCCCAATCATTCCTACCCTCTGCCCTCTTGAGGAGCTGCACTCTACTATTTCTTCTCCACCAAGAGAAGAACTAGTCTCTTACCCATTTCGATCGAGAAAGAGCCAGTCACGGTTTCCTCTTGTCTTTTGCCTGAGATTGCTACATCTCACTCACCTCCGTCCACATCTGAACCCAAACCCGTATCTAACCTTTCCTCACATAATGGTGGACCTCAACCCAAATCAAAGAAGGCCACTAAACCACACTGGAGGACTCCTCCCCCATCTTCATCATTACCTTCAATTTTGGGCCGACATCCATCTACTTTAATAGGGGTGCTTCCTACTCCCATACTTCACAGGGGCAAGTCGCTTCCATTGTCTCCTCAACCCATCAGACATATATTTCCTCCAAAACATCCAACACCTATCACCACAAAAGTGCCATCTCTACGTGGGGCTACACCACCCACGAAAATGATGGTACGACCAACGCCTCTTACACCTCTCAAACCAAAGTCATCGACCCCCATTGCAACAAAATGCATAGACCCATTAGCAGGTTCTTATACCTTGCTATTACGGCAATTGTTGTAGTCTTCTCACATCAATCTCCCACCTCTTAAATGATATCAATCCCTCAGACCAAAACCGCCTTGGTTTGATGAAACTCAGATTTGTGCGTATCATTGCATGCCTGGGCATGACACTGAGCATTGTTGTGCCCTCAAGGTTGTCATTCCCCAATGTTTGGAGAAAGACACCCTTCTTCTCGACCACACTATCAAAAAACCTTCAACCTTCTCACCACTCCACTCATCAGCTACCGGATCAAGACCATCTTGGTTCGACAACTCTAAATTTTGTCACTATCATCAAAAACTGGGACATGACACTGAGCATTGTTGCGCTCTTAAAGCTATCATTCATCAATACTAGAAAAAGGATACCCTTCTCATCAAGGATCCTCTTGACCACCCCTTCGACAAATCATCAACACCGACCCATGCTTCTCAAACCTCATCACCTAAATCGGGATCTCCGCGCCAGACTATGGTCCCTTTGCCGCCTTTAACCCCCTTATTCGACATCAACACAATCAATCCGACCACCAAGCCTCCGCTGACCTTGACCAATCTATCAAACATTCTCCCGAGCCGCTGGGGGAATTCAACGTTCATCCAAGCCTCGACCAACCTTTCAACCCAGTCTCAACCAAATATCAATCACTCTTTTAATCCTCAACCTCGACCAGACATCAACCAAATAATGACCAAACATCATCCAACCCAGCATTGCCCAAATATCTATCAACCTCGACCAAATATCAACCAAGCATCGACCCAACATCAACCAACCTTTTAATCACATCATCCAACCTAGCATTGACCAAATATCTATCAACATCGACCAAATATCAACCAAGCTTCAACCAAGTATCGACTTTAACCAAGCATCAACAGAATATCAACCAACTTATTCAACATCGACCTCAACCAAACTTCAACCAAACATCGACCGAATGTCAACCAACCTTTTTAACCATGACATCAACCAACTTCTTCATCATCAACCAAAATGTGACCAATTTGGAACGAAGCAAATGGGGCAAGTTTGCTCCTAATTGATTCGAACCTTACCTCATAACACAAGCATGGGCCAGGGACTTATCAGAACCTGAGCCCCTTTATGCCTTGCATCTTCGACCAGTCCACTGTTAGTCAAGTAATTATTCACTTGACATTTAACTTGAGCTCGATCCCTTGAGCACTCCCTATCATTGTCATTCCTATTCCTATCAACCTTCAACCCTGCAAACATTATTCAACCCTTTTGTTAAGCATGACTGCTTTGTCCTAATAAAAGGGAAACCCTCTAAAACTCTATAGTCAAGTCCACGATCAAAATTTTAGTAAAAAAAAAACAAAAAAAATATAAAAGTGGGATGCATATTCCAAGGTCATAAAACTCTCAAATGTAGACTGCTCCCTTGAAGGACAGCTACATAATTGCTATATTTACTAGACTGCTCCCTTGAAGGACAGCTAGGCCAAAGTCATATCAAAAACATATAAAGCAGAATATAGACCACTCCCTCGAAGGATGGATATGCCTAAATTTTTCTACATACACAACCTTATTATAAGAATCTTCTTGCATCGATCAGCTTCACAACATGACCACAAAACAAGACAACATCCCCTCGCAGGCTTCCCGCATCGATCAGTCTGCCTCAAAAAAAAAAAAAAAAAGGTCATGGACTTGGCTTGTAGTTGTTTCAAGGTCTCCTATAAACAAGGGGCAAAGTTATCTCTGCTCTAAAACGGGTTACCCTATCCTCCTCCTATCACCTACTCAAGGGATTTTGAGCTCATTTTAAATATCAAAGTGATTCGATTACCTCTCTAACATAATCAATGGTCAATGACGTAATGCATGAACGGGGCTTTTGTTCTAACAACCCCTATCCATGCCATCATTTTGGTCCTTGTCAATGAAAGAGCAATATGCCTTTCACTTCCTTTACACTTTGGTCACATTCAAACTTCATCATTTGTCGAACCAACTCAACCCAATCTCTTTTCAGACCACTCACATAGCCTATTCACACTAGTTTCTATGGAAAACAATACACATGGAAACTATCGACCAGACACAATTTATGTTAAGCATAAACCAATACTTGCTGAAGCATAGATAGACCCAATTCATTTTTAGCATACATCCATCACGACTATGGAAAATTGCTAGCAATGAAAGACCCATCCTCAACCAATGTTGCAGAATACACCATCACACAATATGGAAAAGGCTGCAACATCATCTTACCCTCACCATTTAACCTCAACCAAACCAATCATCAACTTCTTTAACCCCTCTATCTGAACTACATTGGTTTGAGGCCCTAAGACCAGGGCTATGTAGGCAGCACTCAGTTGACATGATGTCATCTGGGGTTAGCTCGACCACCCTCGTTTGTTCATCTACCTGATGGACAAACCTTCTTCTTTCCTTTGACCAATCCTTTGACCTTTGACCATGACCTTGACCTCGACCAAGACCATCGACCACATTGACCCTCTTCCTCTCTTTTAGGGAGAACTACATTGGCCTGAGGTCCTAACCACAGGAGCTATGTAGGCAGCACTCAGATCACACGACGTCTTCTGAGGTTAGCTCGGCCACATTCTTTTGTCCATCCATCCACATCGACCAATGACCATGGAGATCATGTCTAGCTCCTCTGACTCTAACCACTTCCAAGACAAACATTACCTTGGTTGTTTTTGCATGTATGCTAACTCACGAATGGTTAGCAAAATTGTGTGCATACTATTTATGACATTCACAAGTATAGGATCGCAAGCCGGTTGATCCCCACTACTTGTGATGTTTTCATATTTCCAAGAGTACTTCCTGAGCCTAGGATACCTGGAACACGATGACCATTGGAGCTTTAGCTTAGATTGAATAACCCGATCAGCTACAACCAAATGCTGGGGCCCGATTATTTCAATTTTGGCACTCCTCGACCCTCAACCTATGACAATTTAACCTGACCATCTCATGAAGTGGTATGCGTGTAATCACAACTTTTTCTACATTCACACCCCATCTTCACCATCCTCATCCACTTTTTATCAAATCGGCACCCAATTTCAGGTTCCCTTCCCTCGACTCCCACTTTGAGGGGGAATACCTCATCCATAATCGGGGCAACCAACCCTCCTTTCATTTTTGTCTTGTAGTTCACTTGAACAACCAACAAGATGAAATTAACCTTATCCCATACCTGGAGCAATCAACTCCTATTTTTATCTTACAGTTCGTCAAGAACAACCAACAAGACAAAAAGGGGCAAATGTAGACACCAAAATCATGTCTAACCCTTGGTCGACTCTCCCCCTTGGTCCCCTTGGTCCACTTAACCACTCCTAATGTATGTCTTATTAATTTAAAATAATTATCTTATTTTAAATTAATAATTCTCTCTCACCCTTGACACCTCACCACCCTAGGATGCCCTTCCTTGGATTCCCTTCACTACCCCATGACCAAGTCTTTAATGCCTAAGCCCCATTCATGACCTATTCCAACTTCCCCTCTCATTTCCCATGTCTATTAATCCACCTTCAACCATTTCTTCCCCGGACCCGCTGACCCGACAGTTGGGAAAATGGATAAAAGGCTATTTTTAGCCTTTTTCCTGACTTCCAGCCATCGACATCGGTCAACTGTCGATTGACGTCAGTGATATTGCCAGTGTCAGTTACCTTCATAACGGCGTTCTATCTCCAAAATGTGGATCTGACCTTTCAATCTTTCAACCCCACCTTTCAATCTTTCGAACCATTTTCTTCAATCTTAATCATCTGCCTTTTAACCTTTAACAATCAACAAATCTTCCAGTCTTCAATCCACTAGACCTCTCACTCTCTCTCTCACAAGGCTTCTGCACCAGCTACAGCAACAACAGATACTCTACATTAGCATCCACCAGCAACAGGGCCTTCACACCAGCAGCACCAACAACAGGTTCAACCCATCAGCAACATTTCTTCTTCAGCAGGTATGAGCTAAGAATGTTTCTTTATTTCATTTCAATAATCTAGAAATGTATTAGCTGTTAGCTCCCATTCTGCACTTCCAGACCAAACCTGAATCCTTATCTCCCTGTGGGCCTCCTCTATCCCTCTGTCCCTTTTTGACATTCTGTTTATTGCCCCAGACCTTTACACAGACACCTTAAGCCATTTTGTTGACCCCAAACAGACCACAGACCCGTCCACAGCGCATAAACGCATATAGACCTGACCAGACCTCGTCCAAAAACTACTGCCCTGATCGATGCCAGTCGTAGAGACCACTGCCCCCACTGATGTCGGTAGACTAACCGACGTTGGCAGACTGACAACTGATGTCGGCAGATTAACCGACGTCGGTGACTGTGACCAGGTCGATAGCAGCATTCAGGTAAGCATTTGCTTCCATTTCCTTTTCAATCTTTAATCATTTTAGTCTTTTATCATTTTGCCTTTTATCAAACATTATTTTTATCAATTAGTGGGTTGACATCCCTCATGGAAGTCTTCGTACTTCTGGGATCAAGCTTTTGCTTGGCAGCCCACCATCTCCTCATCTAACACCTTCTTTGTTTTAGTCTCTTTCTTCTACAGGTGTCATCCTCCACAACCAAAGAGGAGTTCTCACGATCGTCTGAATTTGGTGTGCACGACTTCATCTAGGTACATAAAAGGCTTAGACCATTTCTTAGTTTCTCATTTCCTTTTTGAATGTGAAAAGCGAAATCGTATAGAAATAACAGGAATTAGGATCAATTTTCTTTCTTTTAAATTTTCAAACAAAGATGGAATTAGGACTACCAAAAATCCTAAGATGAGAAACACTAGGTTTATTATTATACTAAATTTATAAATGGGTAGAAAGATGAAAAGCTTTAGTAGGGACTATATTCATAATATGCATAGTAGTATTCATGTCTTCAGGCCATAATAACTTATGAACTTTTACAGAATGCAACTTTATTCTATTCATTTTAATAATGGTGTGGATTTCATTTCAACAATATTATTTTCTTGTGGGGAATAGGTAATTTTTAGTTTCCTTTGAATACCATAATTAATACAAAAAGAATCAAAATATTTACTAATACATTCACCCATTATCATATTCAATCTCTTGGTAAAAAATTTGAAGAATTTTTAATAACAAATTTAAATTCTTTGAATTTATAAAATATTCCATCTTTCCTCTTTATAAAATATGACCAAATCATTATAGCATGATCAAATATAAAATTAACAACATATAAATTACCATTAAGATTTGTAAATTTAAGGAGTCCTATAACATCACCATAAATTAAATCTAAAGGATATGAGGAATTCACATCATGATTCTTTTGAAAGTGGTTAGTATGTTGTTTCCCATGTGAGCATCCTTCACAAGTTTTATGATGTGATAAAATAGAAGTAAGACAAAAAACAAGATTATGAAAATACATATCATATAAAATTATAAAAAATAATATGTGCTAATATTTAATTCCATAATTATGATTCATTCCTACTATATGATGAAAGATAACATGTAGAGGAAGTAGCAAATATGTTTAAACCATTTTGTTGAACACCTTCAACAATCAAAGAAGCAGATTGATTTACAATAGACCAATTATTCTTAATTAAAGTTTCAATGACATTATCATTCATAATTTGGAAACATGAGAATAGACATTTCTTAAGTTTGGGTACATAGAAAACATATTTAATAAAAACATTTTTAAATATTGCTTTTCGTTGCTTAGTAACTTTTGCAAAAGCATTATCTCATTGGTTATTTTTTTTCAAAATATCTTTATTATCATATAAAATATGAGATAATAAATTCATATGATGCTATGAACCACTATCTAAAATCTATTCATTCTCATTAGAATCGAATAAGGCAACATATAAAGTAATAACATTAGATTATTTTTTGGATTATTGTTATGAATATAGTTTTGATTCTTATGATGGTTTTGATAAGATTTGTTCCCTTTGTTATTTTTAGAGGTTTTATAATTAAATAAATCTTTATTTTTATATAAATTTTCTCTTTTATGACCTAATTTACAACACTGGTTACAATTCCCATCAATCTTAGGTTTTTTATTCTTATTTATAAATTTATTGCTCCCATTTTATAATGAGAATTAGATTTCCAGTTATTATTATCAGAAACAAGATTTAGAGCAAGAAGTGTCTCATTGATGTTTTATTTAGAATCAAAATTTGACATAACTTTCTCTTCTTAAACCAGATGTATAGAAAGAGAAGTGAGATCAAGGATATCTTAATCTCTTTGTAATTTTGAGTTAAGAGAATAAATGAAATTATGAAACTTTTCATGAATATTAAGATTAATAATGAAATAAATAAGATTATCTTAAATAATATTGTAATCACAACCATCTAACTCAGATTTAATGTTGTATATTTTAGCAAAAATATTAAGAATGTTTTCATCACCTCTCATAGGTGTAGTAATAAATTCAAAAATCAACTTAATAATGTTAGAGATATTAATTCCCTTGTACATATACTCAAGGATTTTCTCATAATCCCTAAGATAATCCTGATTACTAATATGGAGTAGGAAATTATCTTTAGCACTCCTTAGAATCATTGACTTGGCTTCTTATGATTTCTATTCAAACTCATTTGTAAGCTTAGGTGTAACATGTCATCTTAACAGGGGTTTACACATTCCAAAAACAATTTTTCATAGATTATTGACCATAAATAATAGTTTAATGTGTATTTTCCATATATTATAGTTAGACCCATTATGTATTTGATATTTAACAAGCACAAAGTTAGGCAAAGCCATAACTTCCCTTTAAACTAGACACTGTGACACATAAAAAGAATTAAAATGATCTTTTTAAATATGAATTTGTACTCTATTTTTTAATAAATCAAATTTATAGTGTAAAAAATAATAGTTATTTGAATTTACGTGAAATAATATGAAAAAATGTAATAAATTGTACTAAATTAAGTATCCCACAAGGAACAAATATATAAAAACTATGATTTAAAAAGTTAAGAAAACTATATTAATAAGTTTGAAAATGAAAAATGGACCACACCAATACATCCATAATGTTCCCAAACATAAGTAATGACTAGTCACATAGTTATGCTCGACAAAACATTGTTTAGGCTAAAAGTCAAAAATAAAGCTTGAAGCTACACTAAGGTTTTAAGATGAGAGTTACTTCACACACAAAGCAAAAATATTTTAAAATTAACTATTACTAAAAATATATTTTAATAAAAAAAATTGAAAAAAAAAGGAAAGAGTTAGTGGGTTTAAAACACTCGACCACTTATGTACATAATTATAACAAAAAGATAGTGACCAATTCATCTAGAAAGTTAGGTACACTTTTAAATGTATAAATTAATTTTTTTAATTTTAAATTTATTTTTAAAAATTAAAAATTTAATTTTTAAATAAAAATTAATATATATATATATATATATATATATATATATTATAATTTGAATGTTAAAAAAATTATAAAAAAAGACTTTTGGGTAAACCCTAAACAAATAAGGTGGGGGCTACTTAGTTTTTTATGAAATTATTGATTTAAAAAGTAATGTATTTTTTAAAATATTTTTTAAAAACTATATACTTACCTATAAAATCTATTTCAGACTCATAATTTCATAGCAGAATAAAAAATGATCTTATACTATGATGAGAAGGCCATCTCAAGCCATAAAACTTGGCATGCAGCATTCAAATGATCCTCTGAGCAAGATTCATCCCTCAAAGTCAAACTTTGATGATAAAATCTTATTTTTGTGCTAATAGTTGCTATACATGGATGTACTATGGTGATATAAGAAACAAATATCTTTTAAAAATTAATTTAATCTTGATTAGTCTTCTTAGGCATGTGTTTGTAGTCTCATATGATAAATATTTGATCATCAAGAATTGAGATTTAGGGTGAGAAGGAGTGAAATCTTACTTTCTAAATTTTTCCATCATTAAACTTCCATATATGACCATATTGTCACTTACTAGGTATGATGAAATCTCAAAAGTATTGATTTAAAGCTTGAATAGGCTCTTCAATGGTGTTTGTAGAAAAAAAAGGAGATTTGACCTCTTATGAGAGATATCCATGAACTTAGTCTTCAAAATCTGATTTTTTGAATTTTTTTCAATTTTCTTATTGCCATAAAAAATAGACCACGATGTCATTTTGAATTCAAAAAAATTAACCAAGGTGTTATAATGATCCACAAATCAATCTTCAAGTCCTTGCCACTCAATATACCATCTCATATCTCTCATTCCATGACAAAACTCATGTAATTTAATATACAATGCATTCACTAAACATCTAAATGATAATCAATTAGTAAAAAACTAGATCAATGACATAGATAATTCACACAACATATAGGTGGGAAAACCTCCAATGGAGGTATAAAACCGACATTTGATATTCATTAATGATAAAGATCAAACACTAGTACAAATCCTACTCCTCTCACTCCTCTAATAGGCGTTCACAAAACTCTTTTTATAATATTTTCCACGTGAAAATATACAAATAATATTATTCACACAAATTATTACACATGATAAAATTTCATAACTAAATTACATTTACCAAGGGTGAAATGTCTTTATATAATGGGGTGTGGAGGTGGACCGTTGTAACCAATGGGTCCAACCTCTCCCTGAGGAAGCCAACGTTAAAATATATTTAATTTATTTACAAGATATTACCTCATGTTAATATATTTAATTTATTTATTAACCATATAATAATGTTAAGGGTAAATATCACCACTTAAACATTATTTATTCTAATAGATGATTCCTTATTAAATATTGGAGAGTTGGCATAATCACACCCCAATCTTGTGTAACCATGCATGATTCTAATTTCGGAAGGAAACATGCCCCAACCATAATGAATGTGGGAAAAATTATGTAATGTACTAACCCAAAATATTATGTAATAAAAATATATAGAGAACCATGAATCTAGGTTAAAATCAAAATGAAACACTACGTAGGTAAAATGAGAAAATTGATAAAGAAAGGTTTGCTTAAAAATTAATCAACTACTACATATGCATTTTTTTATGAAAACAACAAACCCTAATTGCAAGGGAATTAAAAATTTACATGCCCCTATAATCTATGCATGTTGAATTGAAATGACAACCATTTATCATTCAAATGTAAATATGATGTTGTTTATATGTGCATGGACTAGCATCATTCTCCTTGAACCAATATGCTAAAATTGATAACCTATATCTGAAATATATTTGAATGTGAAAATAGTAAATTTTGTTCATTTATGTTATTTTGCATATAATCCTACCCTATGTATCAATGTGAAAATATATATCATGTGCATGAAACAATATGATATATGAACAATTTTAATCTATGATACATGTGAAAATTATACTCTTCTCTAATTTTATGCTCATGATGGCTTATGTCTCTAACACAAGCCTACTATAATGCCCCTTTTTAAGATTAAATAATTATCTTGTAAGTCACTACTCTCAAAATAAGAACTAAATATATTATGTCATGTATGAATACAACATGTTGTAGTGTCCCTTTATCATGTGGAGAATGTGTCATTAAGGAAGTAAATGTGTCAATCAAGGAATATATTTAACATATCTAATGTAGGTAATGGAAGTGTCATGTCTACATAGGTATATACATTAAACATTCAATATAAATAAATATAAGTAAATATACACACTAAGAGTGCATTATATAGATCATGGCACCCCTTAATGCCAATAAGCTCAACAAACACAACTGTTATTTTTCACACTTAGGCCAAAGAGGCTGAATAAAAGGGACATAAGATGTCAAAAAAATCAAGGATAAAGGTCACACTTAGGATGACATAAATCATGTTTCAAATAAGGGAAATTAATGTATTTCACATCAATCAGATCTAAAAGGACACACACAATAATCACACATAAAGTAATCTATCTTTTAAAATAGTAACAACATGAATGGAGCAAAAGACAAGAAAATAGTCTACACCATCCATAAGTATCAATTTCATATCACATTAATATATAATATCATGTATTATTGTGTAAAAAATTTGTAATTAAAAATTTATATGTAATCAATATTGGTGGCCTAATATGATATTAAGGTCATAGAAAAATATAACATGTAATATTGAATCTTGTAGAATAATATGCCCCATATATCATCATGACCACTAGGTAGAGGGAAATCCAACATTTTTATGTTTATTTGTAGCCTATATGTCTTTCATAACACTCATATGTTATGTAATTAATGCGTGTATGTATAGAATATTGCACATTTTATACTTGTTTATATTCACTCTTTCCATTTTTGAGGAGTTAGACCAACCATAACCCATCGACATCTAAAAAATGGTTATATTATTCCTTTTACATATTATTTTAGTCTTAAACCCACCTTTGTCCAACCATCATCACCAAGATTATATTTATTACACATTTTGTCCACTTGTGAGATCAAAAATTGCATTGTATATCCAACTCCACTAAAATCCTCCTTAGCATTTTTCACTCATTTTCTAACAAATTTTTGGATCCTTCCACCTTACATTATTCTCCAATTAAAACTTATCTTTTATTATATCCACCATATCTTCCCATAATTTTCTACTTTATACCTCTATCTCACTTATGGATTCTTTATTTTTAAGAGTCTTAAAAGGCTCTTCTGATTTCTATAAATTTTCACCAATTTTGAACTTAGGCGGCTTATTCTATTCATCATGGAATGCCTCTTTAAATTCATTACTTATCTACATATTTTCACCTACATAATGATTAAAATAATAATTAGTTAAAAAAACATGAGACTTAAACATCCCCATAGGTTTTTCATCCATATTCACAGTATTAACTTGATTTCCACCAAGCTTTGGATTCTCAAAGCATTGTCTACTTTGTCTACTTCTCAAAAAAATTCTTAGATACCTTTGTGATACCTCATCTATATTTTCCTCAATTTTAATCATCTATCTATTTTCTCCCAAATGATTTCATTCCTTTTCCTTTTCCTTATCCTTATTCTTTCACATATAAAGTATGCCATGTGAAAATGATCTTACATTTCCTTTTCCTCTATTAAAACAAGGAAATCCTTAACTCTAAGAGATTATTATCTAACATTTATGTGTTCTTATCCCACATGTGTGACACCATTGGTGTTATTTAATATTATTGGTATAAACATGTTCACCTATTTCACCCTAATCTAGTTTAATGGGTTAAATTAATCTAATTAAGATATAACTTTGAAATGGATTCATATCAATATATATGGAATTTAAACATCTAAATGTAATGGAATTATAATTTAATCTTATGATTTGATACATGTTTATGCTAAATATGGAATTTACTGAAGAGTTCATGATACTTAGATTTTTTAGGTTGAATGTTTGACTATAATTGTGCCTTGGAAGTGGAAATTAATGATAACCATCCCTATAGTTTTGTAGATTTAGTAATTGATATATTTCTTGTGATAGGTTAGTTCTATAGGAATGGGTTAGAATCACTATTCTTTACTAACATGCTTTCCAAAATTAACTTGAGTCTAAGTGAAACATGGTGCTTTTATGGTCATTTGTGACTACCTTTTCTTAATCTATGCTTTTTATCCCAAACCCTGATGATGTATGTTGACCCAGAAATCATCCTTCTTTACTATGGAAACCTATATGTTCTTGTGAGTGTTAAAAGCCTATAAAAATGCTTGGGATTTCAATAGGATGAGTTGACCCTAATCACACCTAATTATTTATCTGTCATTACTTATATATCTAATACTCCAAGGAGGGAAATCAAGTCACATAGTTCTCTCACCTATTGTGATTATGAAATTGTGCTCCTTTTATATGTGTATGTACCAAATGATTAATTTTAGTACTTTAAATTATTACTTTGTCATGTATTTTTAGTGATATATAATTAGATTGTGACTTCTCCTAGTGATATGTATGTAAATTAGAAATAATATGGCATATTTTGTTTGTATGCAATAGTTTATCGATGTTTATTAGATAAGTTCCATGTCCATTTCAAATGAGACCTTAATTTTTTTATATATAAATCAATTTGAATAATTACTCACACAACCAACATTCTAATATTATAGGCCAACCCTAAGGATGGGTTATATATTATAAAATAGTAATTATTGGGAGTGGGATGGTTCCAATAAGATCAAGTTGTTATTGACAAGTGATATTGATTTAAAAAACCATCAAAACTGACCCATTTATAGTTGGATTTCTTTGATAGTCTAAAGACATAATTTAAGGATATTTAATAGGTCTAAAAGATAAAATGAAGTTCTATTAGGTGCATATTTTAGTATAATGGAAGTATCGACTCATAAGAAAACATCCAAGTGTAATATGATGGTGAATTAGGACATTTTTGGGAGTGTTCAATTTATGCATGGTAAATTTATGTTGAGACTATCATTTTAAAGTGTTGAAGACTAATTATATAATCTAAAAATTCCCCCATTTTATTATAGTAATGGAATTTATAGATTAAAATGACAAAATCAACTTGATTGTGAAAAACATACTTTGCATTTTGGTAGATGATTTTAAATGCATAATTTTACTCCTTATAAACTTAAAAGAGATTGAATTAGTCAATTTCCATATGTGAAATATAAAATCTTGAATTGAATACTGAAAGATCAAGGGTTGGAGTACATGTGGGTGTTGGTTAAAGACATTGTTTTTTCAAATCTATAGAGAAAATACTTCCTTATTGAAGCATTAGAGAATCAGGATGATAGTTCCCCAAACTTGTGTAACTACACAAGATCTTGAGTTGGGAACGAAATATTTCATAGTACTCATGAATATGGGGATATTTATTTAATTTACTAGACTAAATAACTATGAAATAAAAATATAGATAAAACCATGAGGATTTGTTCAACTCAAAAGAAAACACTACACAGGTAAAATGATAGAATTAATAAAGAAAGGTTCACACAAAAAATGAATCAACCACTACATATGGCTTTATTTGATGAAAAAAACAAAGCATGATTGCAAGGGAATGAAAAATGTTAGTGACTACATCATTTATTCATGTTTTGATACTTATGGAGTGAAATGACTACCAATTTTCATTAAAATGTAACTATGATGTTGTGTATATATGCATGAACCAGCATCATTCCCCTTTAATTAGTATGATGAAGTTGAGAACATGTGATCAAAATGTATATATATATATGTGAAAATGCAATTTTTTCCTATAAACTATTATATAAATGCTCTTACACTCTATATCAATATGGGAATGTATATCACATATATGAAATAATATGGTATCTAAACCATATAAATATATGATATCTAAGAAACCTATACTCTTATCTAATTTTCTGGTCATGGAGGCTTATGTCTCTAAGACAAGCCCCTATAATGTCCCCATTTTGAGATGAAGTTTGTATATTGTAAAACACTCATCTCAAAATCAAAATGATATATGAAATGTAATGTATAAATATAACATCATGTAATATCATTGTATTATGTGGATAATGTGTCATCAAAGTATTAAATGTGTCAATCAAATCATGTATGTAATATATGGAATGTAGGACATATAAGTGTCAGGTATAGATAGGTATATTAATGCAACATGTAGTATATGTATGTAATGGGAAATGCAACATATGCTATAAATCAATCCTAGCTTTGAGAACATAGATCCTACTTACATTTTTGATTGGGATACATTAGATAATTGGGGCCATGACCAATATGGATTCGCTATACCTAGCAAAGGGATCTCTTACCATAATAATATCACTAAGAAGGGTTCCAAAGCCTCAATTAAAAATACATAGTAACCCTAACTAGGTCATATGTTTTCATATTTCATAAACTAATAACAAATAAATCAAAATCTAATCTAGTGCTCACCAAAGCTTGTGGCACAATATGAGGTTAGTAAATATAAAAAGTAAACATGCATAAGATAATCCTATTTAAGCTATGTATAGGTAAAACCCTAATGCATGGAAAGATCAATATTATTAAAAAAACACTACTCATGATACTTATATCTACTAAAGAGAGGATCAAAGTTAGAGATACTTACCTATAAGATAAACCCATTGAGACTCAATCACTCCCTTGGATAAATGTGATTCAAAATATTTTATTGTGGTTTGTAATTATCACTAAAAAAAGGCTAAAGCATTGAAGACTTTTCCATAAGGCAAGATTATTCTCCATGTATAAAACCTAAGATAAGAATCCTAAAGTATAATGGTGGAAGAAGAGATTATAAAGAAGTGAAAATGAATAGTAACTCTTCTTGTCTCTTTCAGAATGAAAAAATGGATGTGTCTATATAGGTGGATCTAACCCTAAACCCTTCTGAAAGTTTTGATCAACAAGGTTGATCTAATCAACCTATTATTGAAATTGACAAAAAAATAACTAGATAATGAAATATGTTATCATGTCCAACTTAGTTCTTAGAAAGCTCTGTCAATAATAATATAGGGTCAATGTGGCTGACATAGTCATGTAAACTACCAAAAAAGAGTTTAGGATAGGGGAGGGACTAATGAAGGTGGTAAAATACTAGAAGATGGTGTTAAATAGGATGCAAATCATAGGGAAATGGTTTTTAGGAGACAATTATGTACATAGCAAGTGGCAAAAGGGTAAAAATCTTGTGAAGCACCAATGGTATTCCTATACCTTTCTCAATAGACCCCTTAGGGCATGCACTTAGAGAGATTGATACTCAATGGGTTATTTCAAGATATAATGTATTATTAATTGATAAAGATTTAAAATATTATATGTATACATATTACCCACTTGAATCTCATCACGTTTCACTCAAGTGCAACAAGGGATGGTGTTTCAAGAAATAACATAGTAACACACAATGTTGATGCTGAAAAAACTTTACAATATTTTAAATCATAAAATAAATTAAAATAAATGACTAAAATGGAAATAATTTAAAAATTAAATGTTATAAATACCTTGACTTAACTTTATCACTAGATTTTTTTCTATTGTGTTTGTAATTTTGATTATGGAGGGCACATAGACTTCTCTTGATAAACCCAAGGATACAAAACTAAAGAGCAAAAAAAAAAACAAAAAAAAAACAAAGGAAAGCCAAAATAATTAGTGTTATGTGGATAGGATGTACATGGAAATTTGGCAAGATAGGGTGATAAGTGTTATATTAGACCAAATGACCAAGTCAAAATTTAGAGTAAATAGCTAACCAAAAACCCAAGGCTACTAAAAACCAAAAAAATAAAATAGGTAAACCTTAAGTAAAAAATTCAAACTCACTAAGTCAAATGAAGGTTATATGTCAAAAAGGATGGTAGTCAAACATCAATGTGAAAGTAGTAACAATATTTATTTAAATAAATATGGGCAAGCAAAAATGGTAAAATAACATTGATGAGTGAGCAGTAACAATCATCATCAATTAAAAATGTGCATAAAAGGGAAAACAACATTAGTGAGTGGGAAGTATCAATACAACCTCACTCAATAATGAAAAAAGTACATTGAAGTAGAAATGGACTCAGGTGCCTGCAAAAAGGGGTGGTATAAAAATGATAAATGGTACAAATAAATCAAGGCACATCTATAAATGTAGAGCCATGATGTAAAGAAAGTAATCTATAGTTTCTCAAGCATATTATTTCATTTTGAAGATAGATAAAATTGAAACAAAGTAGTGATAGCATGTTTTTAAGATGTGAAGAAGAAGGAAGGTATATAAGAAAGGAAAACAAATTTAGAATCACATTTTTCGTGTCAAGGGGGAAATGAAATGGGTGGAGGGGAAAATGTAGGGAAAACCAAGGTAGACGAACTTTTTATCAAAGTCAAAACACTTAAATTAGATTTTTCAAAACAAGAGGAGTTTTGACCTTAAGGACTCTGAATAACTTCTCTTAGCCATAAAATGTTTAAATCAAAAAATGAAGTATGTATATCATCCCATGAAGTCTATATGCATGAAATTTAAAATAAACCTACATTCCCACAACATGTTCCCTATTCCTCAGGACCCCTTATAGAGATGTTGGTCTACTACAAATATTTGGTACTTATGTGAGAAAGTAGGTAGCACCATATAGTTTATTGAATTATCGTATTATGTTATATTGGCCTATTATACCCCAATGAACTTCGGCTTTGGCATGAGACCAACTGTGGAGTTTGACCTTAGATTAGAGATAGTACATGTGCTTGTAATCACATCTTGTGATGTGTTTTTTAATTTTAAATTTTATATGTTGTGTTTTATATATCATTGCCTTTTGTTTCATATGATTTTGGCTTTTAACTTTATTTATGGCTTTTTATATTCCTCCTTCATATGAATTTAGAGAACCAAACATGAGTGCTAAAGATGACTCTCATTTGAATACTTGGGACTTGGTTTTTAAGAGAGAGAGCTCATAGAGCATGATGTCTAAGAGTCTCATAAATCTAAGTGAAATAAAAGTGATATCTTATAATCTAACTTGTTTTATCCAATGTGGAGTGAAAGGAAAATAAATCAAGAGGAATGAAACATGAAACAATTAGAATTATCTTAAATCATAAAAAAATGTAAAATAGAGTGAAAAGGGGATAAAATGATAGAAAAGTGTGATTCCTTATCATAAGAATTAGGTAAATGTGGGAAAGCATGCAAGCATAGTTTTCTTGTGCAAATTTTACCTACAAAAGAAGAAAAATCTAACGCTGACAATAAAGATTAAAAAACTTATAACCATTATAAAATGCATTCTATATAGGGAATGAAAATATGGTGATTTTATGAGGAAGTTTAGGTCATATCCATGGTCTTACACTATAACTCATAAAATTGGAACCCAAGGTAGTGTACAAATCATGTGAAAAAAATAAATGAGATAAGAAAAAGATGGTATTTGTGAGGAAGGATAGGTCCTATCCATGGTCTTACACTAAAACTCATAAAAGATAAACCCAAGGGGTGTCAAAAAATGTGTAAAAATTATGAAAGTAAAGAGAATAAAAACATGAGAAAGACCAGGGCTTATCCATGATTTTACAATGCAACTCATGAGAAAATAGGAAACCAAAAGACCAAAAGGAAGGACTAAGGTTTGTGAAAATAGAGAACTATTGTAGATGATGAAACCAGTGTAAGTATACTACAAAAATTATTAGATAAATAACATATAGAAAGTATGAAAAATAAGTGAAGGATTTAGGCAAAATACTTCTTGAGGAATTGCGCACTGGTGGGTTCTTTATTTGAAAGTGATAGGTACTTAGACCAAGAATATCTTTGGCTAGATAAGGGACCCACCATTTTTGGGTGTATTTACCTTAATTTTCATGAGTGTAATCTAATTTAAATACAAGATCATAAATGTTAAATGTGCAAAATTTAACATATTTGTCATGTTATTTGACAATGCAAGCCTTGTATTGGCAATTATGTTGTAAAGCAAAATGACGGTGTTCATCAAGGAGATTGAGAGCATGAAAGTGAGATTCACGTAATTATTAATCAATTATGATACTACAAACATATATATAAAGAGATAATCTCAACTTATAATGGGAGAACTGATTCAGAACCATAGACTAGAAAGAACAATGTTGCCCCAATGGTAGTGTATATGATAGTGCAATAGGCCCAAAGAGTAGGATAGAGATGAAGGTTCCAATCCATGTGGGTTTCATGAATTATATTTTAGTGAATTTTATTAAGAAATTTTTTGGTGGCCTCAGCTTGGCTATTACATTATGGATAATAGGTTGTGGAGAATTTGTAATTAATTTTAAATTTGGCACAAAGTTGTTTAACATATTTATTTTTGAAATTACCACCATTATGTGAAAGGATAGTATAATGTACACCAAAATAACAAATTATTTGATTAATAATTAATTTGGAGATGGTGGTACTAGTGACATTAACAAGGGCCATAACCTCAACCCATTTAGTGAAATATTTTGTGGCTATGATTTTAAAGGCATACCCATCTTGAGATTGAGGTAATTTGCCTATGAGATCTAACCCCCACATGGAGAATGGATAGTGAGATTCTATTATTTTAAGCTTGGCTAGAGGTGAATGAACTAAATCATCATGACGCTAGCAAGGAGTACACTTTTTATCAAATTTGATGGCATCCTTTTCAAGAGTGGGCCAAAATTATTCCATATGTAAGAATTTATAGGCTATAACCTGTATGTTATAGTGGCCACTACAAATTTCCCCATGTGCTTGTTCAAGAAGAGGAAGAACATCATATTTCATAACACATTAGAGCAAGGTACCTTTAGCATTGTGATAATATAATATGTTATATCAAAATACATAGTTAAAATCATGTTTGCTAATGTGCATCTTTTCTTGGGAATCAAGGTTAGGAGGATAAGTTTGATGTTCCAAAAATTGAATGATATCTTTGTACCATGGGCTTTGTCAAATGGTGATCACCTCAATGTGATAGATAAGTGAATCTTGTAGTTGAATAAAATATGGATATTTTTTATTTGGATAATAAAAGTGGGATCAGTAAGAACTTGGTGTGGATGAAAAATAGATGTTGAAGAATCAAGGGAATTGATAATTGAATTTTGATATCAAGTGATAGGCTCAATGGTGAAAGAAATGAAATATTTAGTGAGAGTGGTTACAATTTAATGATAAGAAATGAGATCCTCACTTTTCATTGGTATTCACCTTGACTTAGTAGCAAATGAGATGAGAATCACCTAAAGTTTGAATGTATTGGATATCTAAATCAAGGGAAACTCTCATGCCTAAGATTAAATCTTTGTACTCTACCATGTTGTTAGTGATATTAAATGTGAGGCAAAAAGATAATGGGATGATATGTCTAAGAAGGATTGTAAGGATACAACTTGCCCTAGTTCTTTAAATGCATTAAGCACCATCAAAATAAAGGGTCTAATTATCCTTATGTAAATTGACATTAATGTCAAGAAGCTCTTCGATAACTAGTTTTGATTTAGTAGTATTAGGGAGGATAGTGAATTTATAGATATTACTTGCTTCAAGATCAACATTTAAGTTATGGAAGTAATCTTTATGGGATATGGCTTGGTTGAAACCTTTAACATAGAGAATATTTTCATCGATAATACTATCTTGAAGTTGGTTGGTAGGAGGCACAAGAGCTGTGGCAAGTTGATCAGCAATGATTTGTCCTTTGAAAATTTTTGAGTAATGATTCTAATATCAAATTCCATGAAATGGACCATCTATTTGCTAATTCTATCTCCAAGAATAAATGATTTGGAGAATTTATGAAGGGGATCATAATGGATGATAACATAAGTGGTTTGATAAAGCATATAATGTCAAATTTTTTCATCAATAAAATATAAGGTGAGGTAATCATGTTCAACTTTTATGTAACACTATTCATAATCAATGAGGCCTCAGCTTATATAATAGATAGCATATTTTGTTATAGTATCATCTTATTAAGCAAGTATTTCCCCAACTAATATGGGCATGAAAGAGGTATATAGGATCAGAGGTCAATCATTTGAAGGGGAAAAAAGAGTAGGTGGGTGAAGAAATGATTCTTTGATATTATAATATTCTTTTTGATAGGGATCCATCCATTCTAAAGTAGTACCTTTCTTAAGAAGAAAATTAATAAAATAGATATGGTAAGCCATTTTGGAGATGAATCATGTAATTACCCCAAGTATACCAAGGTAAGTGTAAATGTCTAAAATGGAATGAGGTATGGGCATGTTAATGATAGCATTAATCTTGATAGGGTCAACATCGATGCTACAAAGAGAAACTAAGAATCTTAACAATTTACTAGATGTGACATCGAAAACACATTTGTAAGGATTAGTCTTAATTTGTATTTAAGAAGACAGTCAAAGATGATGGAATTATCATAAAGATGAGTCTTTAAAAATTATATTTAGAAATGAGGTCATCCACATAGGTTTCTATAATTTTATGAATAAGATCATGAAAGATATGAGTCATTTCTCATTGATAGGTAGATCTGGTATTTTTGAGGCTGAAGGGCATTTTAACATAGAAATAGGTGCCCCATTCCATGGTGAAAGTTATGTTATGTTGGTCTTTGGGGGAAATTTGAATTTGGTTATATCCCAAGAAACCATCCACAATAGATAAAATTTCATAACCAATTGTGGAATAAACAATGGCATCTATTGAAGGTAGATGGAAACTATCTTTGGGACAAGCAAGATTAAGATTATGAAATTGAATGGAAATCTGAATGACCATGGTGACCTTTTTTCAAATGGGGACTATGTTAGAATCCCATTCATAATATTCCACTCATTTTATAAACTTAGCATGAATTTTTTTGATAATTTCATTATGACATAAGGTGGAAACTTTGGGTGGAAATTTGTGTTGCTTTTGGTGCATAGGTTTGGCATCAAGACAAGCAATGATATTATGTACCATGATTATAGGCTCAATACATGGCACGTAATAATAGGACAAGCAAAATATATCATGATATTTATCTAAAAAAATATAAAGTTATCATCTTCAGTAGGTGTAAGTTCACAAGAAATTGTCATTGGTTGAGGACATGACGATTACCATATTCAATGTGAGTAGCTTCTTCGATAAGCATAGTATTTCCATATTGAAAGTGATATAGTGAATTAGGTAAATAATAAATTGGAGTGTCTTTAGGATAAATGCAAGTGATGATTTTTTTCAAATAAGGGGCTTTATTTTTGAAATTCCCAAATCTGTGATGTTGTTGAGGAAGTTGATGTTCTAAAGAATGAAGTAATTCAAGAATGGATTTATCACTAGGAAAAGTGGGAAGAAGACCATAATACCTAACATCTAATTTGAGATAAATAATTTTATTACCATGATGATCACATCAAGAATCTATGTGACGGATATTTGTGGGCTTGGCATCTAATGTAATCTTGGGAGTAGGAGTAGATTGATTAGATGAGATTGGTGTATTTTTAGTTTCTTTGATGGGGGAAGAATCAGATGTAATGATGGGATCTATAGGTGGTAGAGAAGAATTAGTAATTTTTAGATGTTCAAAAGGTAGTATTGGTTCAACCACACATGGAGTATCAAGAAGTAGAGAATTAATGGGAGGTACATGATTACCAGGAGCTGATTCAAAATCTATGGAAATGGTTTGAACATCTTGATTGAAATCATGTATTTGAGCTAAGGTTTTTTGACAATTTTGAATATCTAAGTCTTGATACTGAGCTTGGACCATGATATAATTATCATCATAAGTGTTAGAAATGTTAAATTATTGAAATTCAAGGCAAGTTTTAGAAGGTGAAATTATGAGGTTACTCAACTTATGTGGAGACATAATCAGATTATGTTGGAATAAGTTGGCCACTCCATAATCATTTCATGTGAAGACATATTTTGGGTAAGAAGGTTCCTGAGCATTACATGGAGGGGAAAACTAGTGATCTCATCAATGAGAGAAATAGTATGATCATAAGGTAATAAATAAGGAGGAAGCCACTCCAAGTTATGAGGAGGTATCTTAGTAGTGTTAAAAGTATGTTTTAAGTCATTTGGTTCATCATCATTCAAATCATTAAGAGTGACCTATATGTCTGGATTGATGTTGATGAATTCAATCAATAGAGCACTATTTATGGTAGGAATGGTATGTATGAAATATTGAGATTTTAGATTAGGAAGTTGAATACTCCAAGTGATGGTATTATTCGCATGTTTGTATTATTTATTGTTATGTAATAATTTGATGCATTGGCTACTAAAAGAAGTGATGGCCCTCATTTTATGAGTTGAAGGGAGATCGAGGAGTATGTTATAAGATAAAAGTAATTCAAGAATTATAAATTTAGTTCAAATGGTATTAGGTCTAGTTGTTAAGGGAAGCTGAATACAACCAAGTATCTTTTGATTAGTTTTATCAAATCCATGACTAGTGAGGTGGGTTTTCTTGAGATGATCCTTATTATAGCTAAGTTTTTGGATGAGCCAAAAAGATACTACATTAATACCAAACTCTTTGTCAACTAAAACTTTATGAAAAAGGGTAGTATTAATGGTTATTTTAATGAATATGGATGGATCATCGACATGAAAAATGATCTCATCATTAATAGTGTCCTCTTCAATAAATTCAACAAAAGGCTTAGAAGAAGGGAAAATGGATTCAATGGTATTCATGTTAGTATGTTGAGACTCAATAAAGAGTGGTTCTTCATCTATAGAAGATGGATCTTTAATTTCTTGTAATTGTTGCATGAGGAACTTGTGATGATAAGGGGAAGTATGAACTAACTCCATAAGTGGAATCTTGCAAGGCATGGAGTTAAGTTCTTGAAAAAATTTCCAATGGGATTTAGAAGAAGAACCAATGTGAAGTTGAGAAGTTAGGGTATATTTTGAAGTAATACAAGTTGTTGGGGGTTCAGAAGGAGGAAGTAGTTCCTCATGGGCTTCTGAAGATAAATGAGAGGTTTTAGTATATTTGAAAATTTGTTCTTCAAAGGATGATTTCTCAGGTTTTGTGATAGGATCTTTGTGAACTAATTTTTAATGATAATTGACCTTAGATACATTAACATATTGAGAATTTTTGTAATATTGGTCATAGTTGACATCAATAACACAAATATCCTTGGTATTTTTTTGATGATTATATGTCAAAAAATAGTTTTGGTTATTATAAGAAGAAGCTTTGGGATCTTGTCATTTTTGAGAAGCAGTTTTGTACTCTTGACAATGGGGTTGGATCATGGCTTCATGATTGAAGGAATAACCAAGCATGTAGGAGATAACAAATTTAGTAATCCCTTAATAAGTTTCATGGTAATGAACAATGTCAGCATGGAACCAATAAAATTTATTATGGTCATATCATTTAAGAGGATTATTAGGATAAATAAAGGGTTTAGAGGGAGGTAAGAATTGTTTTATAGTTAGTGGTATGTGAGAAGATGGGGGATTTTTAGCTTTGGAAATTATTGGTGTATGCCTTTTTTCCCATGGGTTTTGGCTACACAGTTTCATATTGCTTGCTTAGGGGCTTTAATGTCACGTTGGTTATTTGGAAATTTTAATACCACATTCACTGGAATGGGTTATATCTTTCCTCCTACAACCTATATATGTACATGTTCCCTTTCATATTTCTTAATGAATATTATGTGGATCATTCCTGTCTCATTCTCTTTAGATCATTCTTGTAGTTATGTGTTTGTGTTTTCTTAGTATTTTATTGTACAATAAACATCTCACATAGCATACTAAATTAGTGCATTCACTCAGATTAGTATTCCTAGAGCTCATTTTGATATGGTATCAGAGCTGATCTAGATCTGAGGATTATCAAGTATATTCTACAAATTTTTCATTGAATTTGTCTCCTTTTCTAATTTAGATCTAGGCTTAGAATTTTTTTTAAGATTTATTTTTATTAAAAAATATTGGCATAATAATCTTTGTTATCATTTATATTTAATCTGATGCTTTATTTGATTTATCACTAGCAAATTTTTTTATTGAATTGTAGAAATTAGATCTATTTTTTTATTAATTCCTCTTTTATCAAAGATTTATCTGTAATAAATAAAAAATAAAAAGGAGTGATTTTTAGTATATGAGATAGATATATATATCTTGAGTCATTAAGGACTTTTCCATTGAGTCCATATGGCTCGAGAAAGTCAATATTAGCTTTTGTTTGATTAGATTTGGAGTTCTGAAGCATTTTTTATGAGGACTTGATGTTTGGAGAAGGTCACCTAATCTAGGAGGTACCAGTATTTTTGAGCCACTTTCAATCAAATCTAACCCCACCATTACGTTTAGAAGACCCAAATCTATAAAAATTAACTTTCATTTCATCAAATTTTGATATTTGAGGCACATTTGACAAGGTTTTGAAGTTGGAGGAAGTCAAATTACAATAGTGATGACTATTTGACCATCAAATTTAATCTACTAAATTTTTTGGAATATTCTCTATAGATTTTGAAAACTTTTCCACCATATTTGGTAATCTTTCTAGATTTAGCTGGGTTCTACATTTGGTTGGAAGTTTACTAGATTTGATGGAATTTTCTAGCAGACCTCCATATTTGTCAACATTGCGAAATTTGGTGACATCATGCCAAATTTAGCAGAGGTTTGATTTTTCAAATATGCCTCCTCACGAATGAGTAGTATGCCCTAGATCATTCAACTTCAGAGGACCATAACTTAGTCATACAAGCTTCTTTTTTGAAGTAATTGTTTTTTATTTGGGGTAGAATTTCATGATCTTCACATTTATGCAAATTTTTTGTTTTTGATGTCTTTTTTTTTCCATAAATTGAATATTTTTCATATATTTTGTTGATTAATCCTCATTTTTGACCATTTTAGGGATTGTTTGAGGACATATATCAATATTTTTTGGTGCAAATTTTTTAAGTGCATTATTTTTCATTTAATTTTCAGTGGTGTGATTTATTCGATCTATTTCTATCAAAAAAATTTACTTTGTTTTCTGTGGCCTTTTTTGGCATCTATATTCGCTGAGATCAAAACCACTTCATTAATAAGTGGTAGTATTAAAATTCACTAAATTATAAATTTCCAAAATTTGGGGGGGGGTTACTTGACATAATTTAAGGGGGTTACACTATGGTTATGATTCTATTCTGTAATTCTCTCATTTTTTACATATTTGATTTCTAAAACAACAACAAACACATTAAATATTAATTATGTAATGTATCTTATATTTGTTAATACACTCACACCTTTTAACTACCAGGAATGGAAAATTAAAATCACTATGGTTCTTAGAAGTAAAAGGTTGTTTCACATAATTATGGGGGTAGAACTTGAGCCAACAGCTAAAGCAGATAAAATAAAATGGTTTAATAAATGTGATAAAGCATTTGGGTTATTATGTATTTCAATATCACCTAATCTCTTATTTCACATAGAGTCAACAAAATCTCCCAAAGAAGCATGGGACATCTTAGAAAAATTGTTTGGGAAAATCAGCATTATGAGGGGTCATGAGCTTGAGATTGAGCTAATTAGTTTGAGTCCTGGAAACTTTGATTCATTAGAAGAATTATTCACCAAGATAAATTCATGTATATTACAATTAAAATATTGTGGAAATAAGAAAAAAGATGAGCATTTAGTTCTTTCTATACTTGCAAAACTAGGCCCTGATTACTCTGTATTTGTCTATACCTTTTATGCGACCACAAGAGCCATGGGAGCCAAATGGTCAATGACATCTTTAGATGAATTTATTGTTGATTTAAATAAGGAATATAAAAAATTAATCCAGATGGGAACCGTCATGTCTTCCAAACCTTTAGCCCTCATTACCAGGAATGGAAAATTGAGAGCATCTAGCAATAAGGATAAGAAATAGAAGAGTAAGGATCTTGAGAAGAAGAAAGAATAGAGAACCACTACTAAAACTAGTGATGAAACCTCATCCTCTAAAGGGAAACCTAAAATAGTAAAAGTTAAGTGCTCCTATTTCAAGAAGTCTAGGCATGATGAGCACAAGTGTATGAATAAATAGATTGACCACCTTACACATCTTCCAGAGAAAAATAATATAGGGGTCCCTGAGCCTGTCAAATAGTCATCATCAACCAAAGAATATTATAAGGAAAAGGAAAAATGGAAGGATAAACCTAAGGTAGAATCTTTAGTTGTAGTAGATTCTACATCTACTTCATCTTGGGTTATCGATTATGGTGCTTCACACCATATGGGTTCATTAGAAGTTAAATTTCTTGACTTAGAGCCCTATAACATGTCCTCCATCACTTTGGGTAATGACACTTTAGCAAAGGTTGCAATAAGAGGTACTATTGAAGTTGAATGTGTAACATTATAAAAATTTCTAATATTACCTTCACCATCAACTAATCTTCTTTTAGTTTATCAGATAGCTCACATAGGGCAGGGCATGAGAGTCAAGTTCACACCAGATTTAGTTGAAATGAGAGAGCTATATAGTGACTCTACAATTGCATTGAGGAGGGATAATCACCATTATAGGCTATATACCTTCTATTTTGATCTAGATGTTCCTCTTAATACATTTCTTCCCCATTCAGATGGAGTTATCAAACTATGACATAAGCAGTTCAACCACCTTAACTACCGCTATCTTGAATAGCTATGTTAGCAAGATATGGTTATAGGCTTGCCTAGAGTTAAATTCTTTAAGGTATTATGTGAGGGTTGCTTCCTTGGAAACTATCTCAAATAAAAATTGATAAAGGCAAAGTTAGGATAACTATAGTACCTCTTGAGTTGATTCATAGTGATGTCATGGGGTAGTTTCCCCATCCTTCTTTTACCAAGACTAGATATGTCCTCACCTTCATTGATGATTTTTTCAAACACACATGGGTCTACTTTCTTAGACAAAAGTTTGTAGTTTTTGATAATTTTTAAGACTTCAAGGCTTTAGATGAGAATCAATAAATAAAATGTATCAAAATTTTATGATCAGATAGTTGGGGGGAGTACATCAACCATAGATTTGAGCAGTTTTGTAGCATAAAGGGGATTGATCTTTAGCAAATAGCTCCATACAATCCTAAGTAGAATGGTGTAATAAAGCATAAGAATTAGTCCTTGAAAGAGATTGCCATCTGTATGATTCACTCTAGATCACTGGCTCCATAGTTATGAGCAGAAGCCATCAATTGTGCATGTTACATCTAGAACTAGGTACCTCACAAAGATTTAAAGGTCATCACTCCTTATGAAGCTTGGCATAATAGGAAACTAGAGGTGCATCATTTTAGAGTCTTTAGATCACCAGTGATGGCATGCATTACTAAAAATAAATGCAAGGCAATGGAGGTTCAATCCAAACCTTGCATCTTTATGGGGTATCCAGATAGGGTTAATGGTTATAGACTTCTCCACCCTATGACTCATCAGTTTTTCATTGAGACGATTGTTAGGATTCAAAATATTACCACTAAATCTTTACTTGATACTTCCCCCTCTACATCATTTTCATTTAATTTTGATGATTAGTTCAAGGATTTAGATCATTCATAACATGTTCTTAAGGCAGAGGCCACTTCTTCTTCTTTGAGTTTTGAGAATGAGCAAAGTGATGAGGAGTCATTCTCATCCACTTATAGTCATGTTTTAGAGGATGAGGATTCAGCACCTAACTGCCCCATTTCAGGCCCTCTTTGGGATAGACAGACACTTGAGAGTGCAAGCACTTGAACAGGGGATCCAGATGATCATAGACATACTCAGGTAGCTTTTTAGGGTTAACCACATGCCTTTTTTACTTTTGCATTAGATCTATAGACTTTTAAAGATGTTCTAGGCATACCAAAGTGGGATAGAGCCATGGATGAGGAGTATGATTCCTTGATTAGTAATAACACTTGGGATTTGACTTCTCTTCCTAAAAGAAGAAAGATGGTTTGATGTCATTGGATATATTAGGCCAAGTATGCTATAGATGAGTCTATCAATAAGTATAAGGCTAGATTGGTATCCAAGAGATTTTCAAAGGTAGTCAGCATTGAATACTTAGAGACATTCACACTCATGGCCAAGATGACTTTGATCAGACTCACACTTGTTGTAGCCATAGCACATGGATGGAGTGTCCACCATATGGATGTGAAGAGTGTATTTCTTCATGGAGACCTTGAGGAGGAGATCTACATAGAGCAACCACTTGGTTTTGTTCAGGATTCTTCTTTAGTGTATAGACATAGGAAATCCATTTATGGCCTCAAATAGGCCCCTTGGGCTTGGTATGCCAAAATGAATTCCTTCCTTCTCACTTTAGGTTTCACTAGATGTCACTCAGATCTTAATGTGTGCTTCTTATAGCAAGATGATTCATTATTGACACGGGTTTTATATGTTGATGACGTTTTGATCATTGGGATTTCTTTCACTATCTCACTAGTGAATAAGACTCTTTAGGACAGATTTTCCATGATTGAATTGGGCTTACTACACTACTTCCTTGGAATTGAGATATCACAGATAGATTTAGGGATTTCACTTTCACAGCCTAAGTATTCTCTTGATCTATTAGCATGGTTTCATATGGCTGACTGTAAGCCATTTTTGACTCTATTTCTATCTAGATTCAAGCTTGAGGTAGATTGTACCACTGTATTGGTTAATGTTACCTTATATCAATAACTTGTTGGTAGCCTTATTTACTTGACTCACACTAGACCAGACATCTCTTATACTATTGGCATTATTTTTATAGTCATGCAAGAACCCCATGAGCTACACTAGAAAACAACTAAGAGGATCTTGTAATACATTCAAGGTTCACATAGGTATGGGATACACTGTATGGTTGGTTCATATTTTGACTTGGTCGATTACATAGACTCAGATTTGGGATGGTGACACTGGGAGTCATATGTCTACTTTAGGTTATAGTTTCTCATTGGGTTCTAGCCCCATTAGTTGGTTGAGCAAGAAGCAAAACATTATTTCTTTATCTTCCATAGAGGCAAAGTACAAGGGATATTTTAACACAACTACTGAGGTTACTTAGCTTTAGGGGATTCTTTATGATTTTGGTATCTAGATCAGGTGGCCTCCAATCATATTTTGTGACAGCTAGAGCACCATTTAGATTTGTAAGAATTTGATATTTCAACAGAGGAACAAACACATTGAGATTCACTTACATCTTATTTGGGAGCTAATTCATGAGCAAGTCATTGACTTAGTATTTTTCCAATCGTCAGAGCAGGTTGCTGATATTTTCGCCAAAGATTTCACTAAGAGAAAGTTCATTCATCTATGATCTCTTCTTGGGGTCTAGTCCACTTCAACAACTTCATCGTCTTTAAAGGGGGCCTTCTAGCCTCTTCTCTTCTTCTTTATCTCTCTTTTGGGGGGGAGTTTTTCCCACTAGGTTTTCTCCTTTTCTCTACTTTATGAGATACTATATTGTATATAGGTACCTCATCAGGCCTTGTTATCATGACCCATTTTTTGCATTTTTTTTATCATCGCCTACTTAAACTATGCTTATGAGGGGGTGTTGGTGTATGCCTTTTTTCCATGGGTTTTGGCTACATGGTTTCATATTGCTTGTTTAGGGACTTTAGTGTCATGTTGGTTATTTGGAAAGTTTAATACCACATTCACTAGAATGGGTTATATCTTTCCTCCTACAACCTATATATGTACCTATTACCTTTCATATTTCTTAATGAATATTGTGTGGATCATTCTTGACTCATTTCTCTTTGGATCATTATTTTAGTTGTGTGTTTGTGTTTGCTCAATATTGTCTTATACAATATGCATCTCACATAGCATATTGAATTAGTGCATTCACATAAATCAGTATTATTAGAGTTCATTCCCATGGGTATTGGCTACATGGTTTCATATTTCTTTTTTAGGGGCTTTAGTGTCATGTTGGCTATTTGGAAAGTTTAATACCACATTCACTAGAATGGGTTATATCTTTCATCCTATAACCTATATATGTACCTATTCCCTTTCATATTTTTTTATGAATATTGTGTGGATTATTCCTATCTCATTTCTCTTTGGATCATTCTTCCAATTGTGTGTTTATGTTTGCTCAGTATTATCTTGTACAATACACATCTCACATAGCATATTGAATCAGTGCATTCACTCAGATCAGTATTCCAGGAGCTCATTCTGATATCAACTCCTAGTTTGGTTTGAGGATTATTACCTATGATAGCATTGGTAGAAGTTTAGAAAGATTCTTTAAGAGATTTGGTATTAGGTTTGAATTGCTTCATGTGTAAGTCTTGACATTTGGCTTGGTCAAGAGCTTCATTAAGCATATAAGGGGTAAAAGTTTGAACCTTATACCAATGTGAAGGAATTAGATCAATTATTAAGAGTTTGAAAAACATATCATTAGTCATGTTATGGTCATCCTTATGGGAAAAATATTTCCATCATTTGATAAAATCATGAGTTGATTTGATCAGATTGTTAGTGCCAAAAATTACATTAAATTAATTAGACCCTTATCGATTATAAATACCCAAGCCTTTAGCTAAATTGAGTATCAATGTCTAAGTCATTACACCAGCTTTTATTTCATAATGTTCTTTTAAAAGGTTGAGTTCATGTAAAAATATGGCTAAGTCCTTTATCTTGTCTTTGCTTGGAGAAGGTGTTTTTTCCCTTAGACATTTCAGGCCTTTTGCATGAACACAATGTCTGGTGAAAATAGGTCTTTGGTATTTTTTTATCAGACAAAAGTCTAAATACCTATTTCCATCAGACATTTTTTCTACCACAAAATTTATAAAGGAATTTAATGTCTTATCTTTTTTAGGCTAAGTGTTTTAAGAAAAAGATCGCAATGGCTATTTCATTTATGTCAGGTCAATTATTTCATATTTTTGTCCATGATAAAAAGTCTGAAGGGCATTTTCCCTTCAATATTTTTCCCACATAAAAAGCATGAAAGAATTGTAAGGTCCTTTACTTCAATTAAAGATACTTCCAAAGATCCTGAAGGGTCATTTTGCCTTTGTAAAATTTCTAAAGGATTATTTCCCTCGAGCATTTTCCCTTGAAAAATTCCCAAAGGGAACTTTCAAGAAGATCTAGAGGACACTTTTAGAAATTTTGAAAGTCACTTTTAGGAGACTAAGGGCCATTCCAAAAGGCTGAAGGGTATTTTTATAGGGTAGGTTCCCTTGACAAAATTTTTGAAGGGTATGTTTGAGATGCCCTAAAGGTTCTTTTGGTATAGTTTCTATGAAACAGAGGTCTTATTTCTATTGGACATTTTTTCCTAAGTAAAAATTTCAAATGAATTGCATTTATTAGTTATAAATATTAAGGTTAATTTTTGTTAGGTCCCAATTCCTTTGATAAAAGTGCAATGGTTTAGTTTCTTCAACAAAATTGTAGAAACTAATTTCTTTAGGGAAATTATCTCAATCATTTTGTCTAAGACAATTATCTTGATAGAATACCCAAAATAATTTTTTCAAGATAATCTTGCTGAAGAAGATCCCCAGGATGAAAGTGCCAAAATAGACAGAGGATCCAAAGGAAAAATGCCTGAGGAAATTCTTTCAAAGATAAAAGGCCTAAGAAGTAAATAGGAATGCCAAAGACAAAGACTCAGATCAAATTGCAATAGAACAAATTCCCCAAGGAAATATTTCTAAATTATATGTAACAATCTTGTAGACATCTTTTAACAGGCATATGATTGTCAACATTAAGCTGTAGGGATTAGCTGCTAGGATTCAAATGTTTGGGATGGGTGTATGAACATCAATTTTAGACCCTATGAAGTAGCCATTTGTTTCCAAATAGGGTAGATCCAATGGAATGCATTTTTATAGAGTAAGATGATCTGATCATGCATGATCAAAGTTTAATAGTCAAAAGAACTTAGGAATCCCATGGGGCTACCAAGTGTCAAGCTCACAGGGCATGTTTTAAAATTTGAGCATGTTCTAAAGATCTAACGGTATGATTAAGTATTTGATTATTTAATGGGACACAAGATCAAGTAAGACACTTTCACATGGCATAGGGGCACTCAAATTAGTATAAATTGTTTCCAAGGTACACAAGAAGCCCATGGGGTTGTCAAGTGGCATATCGTTGGGGCTAAGTAAAAGTGATATCCAATCACACTCCATCCCTCAAATCATGATCTGATAGAGTAAATTTTCTTTCCCTAATGAGATTTGATAATGTGTGGCCATTTTTAGAAGGTCAAAGATCCAATGAGAAAATGTAGATGTGTTAATTGGCATAGATATGTGCCATAAAGTTAGAAATTGAGCATCTCATGCATGATCTATGACTTGCAATTGCTCAGGTAAGGATGATCCAATGATGTGAGTCGAGCCTAACTTTTCAAAGGGCCCAAATTGTGTGAGGAAATGATAAGTGTATAGAATAGAGCCATTAGTCACTCTTAGAGCCTATGGATGCCCAGTTGGATTCAATGTGGAATGACAAATGTCAATATGTGGTAAGCTTTAGTCTAGAAACTAAATTTGATGGCTCATTTCCTAGTCAAGAAATGAATCAAAGCATAGAATAAAATCCATAAGACATTTTATAACAAATATTTCCAATCATGATCATGTATTATTTCATGTTTCATGTCACAATCAGATCAACTCCCAAGCCATCATTATAGGTAATTATTTTTTTCCTTGGCATGCACAAAAAAGAGATATCACTTTATCTATCACTTGCATGTAAAAAAATCACTTCCAAATAAGTTATACATGAGGATATAATTTATTTGGATTTCCAAATAATTTTCTCCCTCCAACTATGAATGTGAGAAATCAGCGAAGATCTTAAGCATAGGAAAAGTCATTTTCCAACTGGGAGTATCCTGAAAAGACTAAAACATGTTGTTATGCAATTTTTACAAATTACAGACCATAGTCCTAGTGTTGGGAAGGATTGAAAAAGTATAAATAGGAGGCTTAACTTCTATTTTAATGATTTTTTTGGCTATTGGTTGATATAGGTCATTTTTTTAGGTGTCATTTCCTCTAGGTCTAGGTTCTACAAAAAATTTCTAGGATCAATTATTGTGTGAAGACTATCTCCATTGCTAAGGTGGTTACATCTATACATCCATCAGAAAGATTTAAGAGAATTTTCATGTCTCACTTGTTAAAATAACAATCTCACCATGATTTTTTCCATGGTAGGATTATGAAGTGTTGATGTTTGTAATATTTTTTTCAAGCCTATGAAAAATATTTGTGGTTCTCCACTATGTTCTGATAATGAAATGCAATAATATGTTTTGCAAGTTTTGTTGATTGGATATCTGGTTCATGTTCATTACTGTTGTCATTCTGAGCATGTACTTGGGTTATAAATCCATCTCTACAATTATATTTTTAAATGTCTTGTTGAATACCTTTTAAGGTTACCCTAGGTTTATGAATTTAATAGGAGAAAGTATTTGAGATTTTAGTTTTATTGTATGACCTAGTCTCTTAGGGATCATTTATAATTTATCATTGTCTTGCATTTGAAGTGTTTTTTGCATCTTTACTAAGGAACATTATCATGAAATATTTCTAGATACTTTATTGTTTGGAAGCCACCAACACACCACCGTCTATTTTATAATCAACTATAAACTTGTCCTACCTTGTCTTACCTTGTCCTACCCTAAAAATAACATGCTTCATTGCATAATATAAGTGTTACATGCCCTGATAATGCATAAGATCCTACCTATTTAGAATGTGTTTGTAGTTTTTTCTTCAAATCCTAGCATTGTAATATTTTGTTTAGTCACTTTTGTTGTTGAATATTTTATGAAATGAAGATTGCAATCACAATTTCATCTATCTTTAGTAGCTTGTGTATGAAATAGAACATTTGTACATTTAGTGTGACAACCCTTTATAGGTGAAGCATGTAGACTTGGTTATGCTTTGGTCATATTTGTTCCTTTTACCAAGAATCCCCATGAGATTGAATTGTAAAATCCCTCCATGTGAGAAAGCTACCCTATATATTCTCTCACCTTGGTTCAAGTAGAGCCAAAAGTAGTAGAGAACTACCCATACCCTTTGTAGGTGCTTCTCAATAATTTTCTTAGTCTGTTCCATTCATGATACCAAACCCTCACTTGGCTATAACAACATTATAATGGGTTTCTCATCATTGATCACCATTTTTTTCAAGTGTAAAAGGCTTGGTTAGAGAGGTGTTTTGTCCCTTTTGAAAATTATTCTAAAATTTTTAGTGTCCTTGTTCTCTATCTTATTTAGCTTCAACAAGTCTATTTTTATTTTGTATCACAATAGTTTGTAAACTATTATACTCTAAAAGTTTTATTCTAGTGGTGACTCTCACTCTATTTTATCATTTTAATAAATATGGTGCCTATTATGAATATTTCCTAACTTTCAATTTTTAGTATCTCATTGTTTGAAAAGCTGAAAGGACTAAGATCATATTTCAAAGGTGACCCATCTAAGAGAATTATTCCACCCTTATGTCTTCCTCAAAGAATAAGGAGACAAGTCTATAGGCCTATGGAAGGGTAAAGTTGAGTTATTCAGGACCTTCAAGATCTTGATAATCTTGAAATATTTGTTAACCCCCCATCATTGAGGACTATCATAGCTCTTCTACTAATTTTAAAACACATAGTCCTATTTATTTTCAAGCTCCTTCTCAATCAACTAAATCCTCTCCTAGCTCGGATCCACCAAGTCCACCCCATTCACCCCCTCATATCCTTTTTACATTTGTTCTTGAAACTCCTATTAAACCAATAATGAGGCATAGGGAATAAGAAGAGAATGCACATCCTACATTTATAATTATCAAGTTTAGACCTATAAATTTTGATGAGATGGAATGTTATCCTAATGAGGTTCCACATGAATTTAGGAAATGCTTCCCAAAATTCTAAGGGAACAATGTAGTGAGTGGTGATCAGCATTTGAGGGCCTATCAGAATATCATTGAAGATTATGAGATCGAGTATGAGGATGTGTACATCAAGTTGTAGGAAGCCTCTTGAGAATGTTTTAATTCCCTTCCCATCAAATGCATTGATTCATGGGAAGAGATGAAAAATGTATTTAGAATTCAATATGGTGTTAGCATTGATCCAAGGTTTCTCTTGGCAGAATTTGAAAATATCAAGAATAATCTTAATGAGTGTGTGCAGGACTTTAACACTCAGTTCAATAAGACCATAATGTAAATACTTAAAAACATTAGGCTTAGCAACATAACATGCTTGATAACATATTATCATGCCTTTGATTAAAAGCCTTCATATTTCTTAAGGGACAAGGCTCCCACTAATTTATGGTTGACATTCAATATGAAAATCTAGATTGAGAACAAAATCAAGGCTATGGAAAGGCCCTTGAATAAGCAGGTTGATGTGAAGCTGATCAATCTATAAAAGACATAGTCCAAAAAGATAGCTAACTTAGAGGAAACTATCAAAACTTTGGCCTCTACTATCAAAGAAATGTCATACAAGTTGGCTAGAGCTGAAAAACCATCATGTGTCTACCAACTATGATAAGGCTCCTAATCTGAATCACGCATAAAGGCAACCTACTTTCCACCATAGACATAATGATAAATGAAAGAGGCCTACACAAAAAGAAAGGATGGAGAGAAACTAGAATAGAGGGGCCAAAAAAGAAGTGCATGATCCTTTGGATTCCAATGTAAATGTTATAAATTTAGATTTAAACATTGATTGGTGTGACAAATTCTTCCTTCTATACCATTCATGTGATACTGCTGAACAATTTAATGAAAATCTAGATGAACTTGAATATGCATCATCTAACTATGAGAGTTTTATGTTAGATTTTTAAAGACCACAAGATTAATTGACTACCTCCATAGAGTTATCGAATGATACTATAGATGATAAATTTTGAAGCATTATTAAAATGGAGAGTGTCCCAACTTTTGATTTTACTTTTGATGTCAATGTGGCATAAGCATATGAATTGCCCATACATGATTTTGATATATTGCTCTCTATGATGATCAATAAATATCTTAGGGGAGTTTCATTAGTTTAGGATACTCAATTGTTATTGAATGAAATAGCTACCCAAAAGAAGGAATACAAGTTGATAAGTAGGCAACCAAGTATTGCTCCTCAAAACACTGCCCCTATATTCAAAGGCATGGAATGCAAGCAAGGAAGCAAAGAAAGAAACAGTAGCTCTGGAAGATTCAAATCTAGCACTTGTAACCCAAGCTACTAAGACTAGAGGTGTTCTTACTAGAAGTAAAAAAATACACATATTGTCTAGCATCCGCGAGGGTACAAATGAGCTCAAACAAAATCCACATTTGAAGGATATTGTTAAAGTTAAAAATCCACTGCAGCCTACTCCACTTTAGACCTTGATTGACTATATTCCAACTAAAGGTGTCATTAACCTTCCACTAAATATGCCTCTTCCTAAGTATAGTGTGTGTGACATGATTCAAGTGTTGAGTCAAATAAAGATCATCATACCACTTGTTGAGTTATTGTGAATACCTGAACATAGGAAGAAGGCCTTTGAATATTTAGAATTTGGTGAAATTTTAGCTTCAAATAATGTTGAGCTACCCCAAGTACCCATGGAAGGAAATGAAGAATTATAAGAGGTTGTTGAACCTACTCTAGAGCTCTAGTTGGGGACTGCAATAGTAGAGAGTCAACTGAGCATGGATCATTTTTATATGACTCTATTAATCAATGGTTTAGTTGTTCACAACTACATGTTTGATTATGGTGCTTCTTACAATGTGATGTCCTTGGGTGTCCTTAATAAGCTTGAAGTGAAGATCACATCAACCTTTGGCAAGTGTTATGCCATAGACTCATGAGAGGTTCTAGTTGTTGGACAAGTTAAGGGGATGGTGGTTTATTTCATAATTCATCTTGGTAAGTAATTAAACATGGATGTGGTAGTTGTATACTACACACCTATATGTGGGATGTTATTGTCACACAAATGGGTTACCATCATGGGTGGAAGTATGTAGATAGACCTTTTTTATGCCACCATTCCTTTAGAGGGTAAGATGGTCAGACTTTATAGAGAGCCAAAGATGATACATGTGATTAAAGATCTAAAACATGATTTCAATGAATTAATTTACATAGATGTTGAGCTTGGCAACTTTCTTGGGAATTTTGATGTTAGTGAACAACCTATTGTTCTTGACATTGAGTCTAACAAATAAAATGTAGTCTAGAGGATGTGCTTTGATGGAGCTTGCTCCAATCTTTGAAATGGAGTTGGGGTTGTGTTTTACACCACCAATGTTAAATGCTTTATGTTCTCTTTCCATATTTGTTTTGAGTGCACTAAAAACATTATTGAGTATGAAGCACTCTTGCTTGGTCTAAGGATTTCCTGTGAATATGGAATCAAATGTTTAGTTGTCAAGGGTGATTTCAATTTAGTGGTAAAGTAAGTCTACATTACTTTTGCTACAAAGAATAAGAGGTTAAAATAGTATCGAAATGTTTTTGGGACTTCCTAGAGTTATTTGATGCATTCAATTTGTGTTATCATGATAGAATTTTTTCATGTCCCCTTTTCAGGTGACATCTTCAGACTTGATGATAAGCCTATTATGCGACCTTCGTAGGTTGATAGGATGGATAGAGGGTCATGATGGAGATTGGCTTGGCTTTAATTATCATAATTTCTACAATTGGCTTTCATTTGGGCTCTTGTGGATGCCATTTGCCTGAGCTCCTATTATTTAGGGACTTCTAACACGCAGAAGAGCACCCTTATTTTGGTATGGTCATGTGCAGAATTACTCCCTAATTCACCAGCTTCAATCAGTTTGAGGATCAGATATATATTGAGGGAGATATTAATATTTGATTGATTTAATTAAATATTAATTATTTAGCATATTTTAATTGAGAAACCCTAATTCTTAATTATGAAACCCTAATTAGGGTGAGCACACCTTTTTGAGGATATAAGGGTTTATTATTAGAGAGAGGCCATAATGATTATTGATTATGATTATTGATTATTGATTGTCAAGAATTCTTCTGAGAAGACTGAGCCAAGGGTTCCAAGATTCCATTTACATTGGAGAACATCCACTCTTCAGTGTGTGCGATTCAGAGGTTGTGAGATATCAACCGATCTATTTCCAATTTGAGAGATAGGTTCATATAGAAGTTATCACTGAGGTTTACAAGTTTGGGAGATAACTTCACACAGAAGTTATCACAGGTATTTCATGTATTTATTTCATTATGTTTTGATTTAATAAATTGTCCAGATAGAGATCTTGAGATCAAGGATCTAGAATACAGGCTGCAACATATTATCTTGCTTCTGTACAAAATCCATACCGGTCCATATAATTCCATACTGATCTACAATAGGCCGGATAGTGCCACAGGGGAAACATGAACCGACATCAGCATCTCAGTGACCGACATCGACCAACTGAAGACCAACGTCAGCAGATTAGCTAACCAATAGAGACCGATGTCGGCCATATATCGACCGATGATGATGACTATGTTGTTGACACACCAACCTGAGAGCCATTCTAGATTTACAAAAGATCAGGTTTTGAGATGATATTTGTATTAATTTATATGCATGCTAGAGATTTATTATTGTAATCATTCTAAAGAATAATAAGAGCACTGATTAGCCAGTTGATAGATTATGCTATTGTCTATCTATTTAATTGAATTTATCTTGCAAAATCGTATCTTTATTCTTGCAAAATATGTAAAAGCAAAATACAAAGGAATAGTCAGAAAAATATTCAGTTTCAGATTTCAAGGGAAACAGGGGATATTACAGTGGTATCAGAGCTTTTGTCTTTCTAAAGTCCCTATTGGTTGGGGATATTACAGTGGTATCAGAGCTTTTGTCTTTCTAGAGTCCCTATTGGTTGGGGATAGTACAGCACTGAGCTCTTATTATTTAGGGACTTCAGAGACTCTAGATTTCATGCATTGATTGTCATCAGTATAGATCATGACTACATATGGGATCCAGGTGGATTGATTGGTTTGTTGTTTCGAGATTGCTTGGGGACAAGCAATTTTAGGAGGGGCAGATTGTCATGTCCCCTTTTCAGTTGACATCTTCAGACTTGATGATAAGCCTATTATGCGACCCTCGTAGGCTGATAGGATGGATAAAGGGTCATAATGGAGCTTGGCTTGGCTTTGATTAACAAAATTTCTACAGTTGGTTTTCATTCGGGCTCTTTTAGACATGTTTACCTAAGCTCCTATTATTTAGGGACTTCTGTCATGTAGTGGAGCACCCTTATTTTGGCATGATCATGTGTGGAATCACTCCTTGATTCACTAGCTTCAGATGGTTCGAGGATCCGACATGTATTGAGGGAGATATTAATATTTGATTAATTTAATCAAATATTAATTATTTGGTCTAATTTTAATTTAGAAACCCTAATTCTAATTTAATAAAACCCTAATTAGGGAAAACATATCTTTTTGAGGGTATAAGGGTTTCTCATGGGAGAGAGTTGAATTACTATTGATTATGATTATTGATTATGATTATTGATTATGATTATTGATTATTGATTGTGAAGAATTCTTCTGAGAAGACTGAGCCAAGGGTTCCAAGATTCCATTTGCATTGGAGAACATCCACTCTTCAGTGTGTGTGATTCAGAGGTTGTGAGATATCATCTGATTTATTGCCAATTTGAGAGATAGCTTCATACAGAAGTTATCATAGAGGTTTATAGGTTTGGGAGATAACTTCACACAGAAGTTATCACAGGTATTTTAGGTATTTATTTCATTATGTTTTGATTTAATAAATTGTCTAGATAGAGATCTTGAGATTAGGGATCCAGAATACAGGATGCAACATATTATCTTGCTTCTGTATGGAATCTGTACCGATCTATACAATTCCATATAAATCTGCCACAGGCTGAATAGCACCGTAGGGAACACAGGAACCAACATCGGCATCTCAGTGACCGACATCAGATGACTGAAGACCGATGTTGGCAGAGTATTTGACCAACAGAGATCGACGTCAGCCATATATCGACTAACGACAGTGACTGTGTTGTTGACACAGCAACCCAAGAGCCATTCTAGATTTGCAAAAGATCAGGTTTTGAAACGATATTTGTATTACTTTATATGCATGCCAGAGATTTATTATTGTAATCATTCTAAAGAATAATAAGAGCAATAATTAGCCAGTTGATAGATTATGCTATTGTTTATCTATTTAATTGAATTTATCTTGAAAAATCGTATCTTTATTCTTGCAAAATATCTAAAAGCAAAATATAGAGCAATAGTCAAAAAAATATTTAGTTTTAGATTTCAAGGGAAATAGGGGATATTACAGTGGTATCAGAGCTTTTGTCCTACCATCCTGTTGGGTAGATTGAACATTGAATCGGTTAGTAAATCATGGGTACTTCAAGTACTTAGAAACAGTGGGACAAGGATATGAAGAAGCTGAAACAAAGTTTGAATATGTTGGCTGAAACCCAGAAGAGGATGAATAAATTTATTTTAGACCCTACATTCGAAGACAAATTCATACAGTGTATGACATCTATTTTTAAAAGGTCCACATCACAAGACAAGAAGAAAGAGGAGGTTGATCGGTTTTCTCATGAGCTAGAGGATACTCAAAATTCTTTGGTGTGTACTCAGTTGGATCTCCAAGATTCTAAGAGACATGTGGATGACCTATGTCATGAGGATTTGGACTCTTAGTTAGTTGCAGAGGATGTGGGAGCTGGAGATTATGATGATGAGATAGTTTTAGTAGCAGCTTCTTCAGAGTTAGATGAGGATGAGTCTGATGCTTGCATTCAGAGTGTGGAGGTGTACTCAGATGTTAGTACACTGAGTGTTGATGGTCTTGAGGTGAGTTCAATTCAAGAGTTAGCGCATGTGGTAGGGACTCATCTTTCTTCTACAGTCAAGTCACATGTTGATGATGATGTGAGTATGTCCATCATTCACACCCCAGATTTAGAGAGTGTAGAAGAGTCCCAGGATCTGATTATTGTAGATGACACTCAGGAGAATGTAGTGGACAGTTTTGAGGACTTAGTTTCACCAATAGTTTCTTTTGATACAAATGAGTTAGACTGTGATGCTATAATTTTTTATACTCGTGATGTTGATATGAGCTTTAGAGTTGATTCACAGAGTATGGATGGTAGTACTCTAGAGATCAGTGATTCTGAATCTACTCTTTTGGACCATGCATCAGAGGAGGATTGTAGGTGACAATCTAGCCAGTGCCATCATGTGTCTAGTCAGCTGAGAGTTAGTGAGCGAGACATTACTACTGCTTGCAAGCATTTTGATGCTGCTCATTAGTTGTTAGCAATTTTTGGATGGGGTTCTCCTACTATAATTAAGCAGGGAGGTAGTTATTTTTCCTTGATAGAGATCCACTCTTTATGGGAGGCTATCCAGATTCTGAGATAGGATTATATGCAGTTGGTAGTCGACAGAGATTATCTTGTGGAGTGGGGCAACACAGCATATGATGCATTATTGGCCAAGGAAGATAAGGTGAGTGAGCTTACTCAGCAGCTCGAGGTGACTTCTGAGTTTCTTGAGAGTACACAGTTGGCTTATGAGGAGTCACAGTTTCATTTGGTGGAGGTGACCACGGAGTTAGAGTGACTTCAGTCATTACCAGAGTATGTGTAGTCATAGGGTGTGTTATCTAGTGACCCAAGGATATCCATAGTCGAGATCATTAGAGACAATGGGGATGAGCATATATCTATCCTTGATGCTAGTGTTGGCTTACCTGGTTCATTTCCACTAAAGTTAGTTTCAATTGAGTTGGGTGCTACAGTTGAGAATGGTAGTCAGTGTGATATGGTGATGGTCTCTATTACTGATGGCACAGGGACTAGTGAGGTTGTATCAGGGATCAGTTGTGATGTTGGTGAGCCAGCAGTTGGTTTGGTTCCTATTTGTGATACTACTCCTTTGGAGGTGTCTTGGGAGGTAGTAGTTGGTTTGGGCTTGGTTAGTGATCAGTTGCCAATGGTTTTCCACTCATGGATTGGCTGTCGGGATTATTATCTTAGTACTAGGGACTATGTGATGCCATTGGATGAGAGTTGTGATGGACATGGCATGGATTTTGTATTGATTGACAGTGGTGGAGATCTTGATTACATTTGGGATCCAGGTGGATTGATTGGTTTGTTGTTTCAAGATTTCTTGGGGACAAGCAATTTTAGGAGGGGTGGATTGTCATGTCCCCTTTTTAGGTGACATCTTTAGACTTGATGATAAGCCTATTATGCGACCTTTGTAGGCTGATAGGATGGATAGAGGGTCATGATGGAGCTTGGCTTGGCTTTGATTAGCATAATTTCTATAGTTGGCTTTTGTTTGGGCTCTTGTGGATGCCATTTGCCTGAGCTCCTATTATTTAGGGACTTCAGAGACTCTAGATTTCATGCATTGATTGTCATCAGTATAGATCATGACTACATATGGGATCCAAGTGGATTGATTGGTTTGTTGTTTTAGGGGATATTATAGTGGTATCAGAGCTTTTATCTTTCTAGAGTCCCTATTAGTTGGGGATATTACAAATTTTTAACCAATAATTTGATAGACTTTTAGGGATAGGTGTTCAATTTGAGATTGAAAATACAAGCCCCCATTTTTAATATCAAGTGAAGGTGCATATCAATCCTTAAATCTCAAACAATTTTCATTATTTACAGGTCTTTGATAATGATGAATAGATTAAGAGGTTTCTAAATTGTGATGTTGAGTTTCATGATCAACTCATAGACTTCAAATCCATGATTTAAGTCAATCATGGGAAATAGACCTTATTTGGGAAACATATCATTCAATTTAATGCAAACACTATCCCAAAATGTCTAGTCAACTTAGAAGCATATTTTGATGGAGTGGATAGAATCAAGTTGAGAGACTTACTCATCTCAAAGGATGTGACTAGATTTAACCTATGTTTTCATGAGAATCCAAGAAAGGTTTGGTTAGGTACTCACCTAAGTGAAGTAGATAAAAATTATTATATGCAGCTATTAAGGAAGTACCAGGATTGCCTAGTGTGGTCTTATTATGAGCTAAAAGTGTATAGGGAGGACTTGTTCCATTACATCAACCCATTATAGCCTGATAGCAAACCTTTTAGGTAAAAATAGAGACACATTAACCCCATATTGGCCACCAAAATGTGGGATGAGTTGAAGAAGATAAGGGATGGTGGTATCATTCAACCTATTAGGTATTCATCGTGGGTTGCTAACTTGGTCCCAGTAAGAGAAATAATGGTGATATCCACTTATGTCTAGATTTCAAGAATTTAAATAAGGCTTATTTAAAAGAAAATTATCCCCTAACCAATATGGAGAACTTGCTATAAAGTGTCACTAGATCAAAAAAATTGTCCACATTGGATGGCTTCTTAGGTTATAACTAGGTTATGGTTAATGAATCTGACAGATCCAAGATTGCATTCACCATGCCTTGGGGCACTTATGTATATATGAAGATGTCTTTCAATTTGATGAATGTTGGTGAAATGTTCCAACGAACTATGGATGTCACTTTTATAGGGATAATTGACTAGTTAATTATTGTGTATTAGTATGGCATTACCATGTACTCCATTATAAGAGAAGAGCATTTGGAGCATCTAGAAAAGGTGTTGATTAGATGCAGGGAGTTTGGAATTTTATTTAATCTCATTAAGTGCCACTTTGGAGTATAAAAGGCCAAGTTATTGGGGCATATAGTGTCTAAGGATGGTTTCATGATTGACCCTAAAAGGGTTGAATCTATTGACAAAGTGCCTATCCCATAGTTCAATAAAGGAATTTTGTCTTTTTTTGGATAGATCAACTTTGTAAGGAGGTTTGTGTCTATTTTTTTAGATATCACTCTATCTATCACTTCTATTTTAAAGAAGGATCAGACCATCAAATGGGAAGATAAGGCCATGTAAGTGTTTAGTGCTATGAAGGGAGGTTTAAATTTTTCCCTTGTTTTGGCCAATCCTAATTACACAAAGCCATTCCAAATATTCTCTTTTACATCATCCAATACTTTGGCTATTGTCTTGTTGCAAAAGAATGAGGGAGGTCATGAGTAGCCCATAGCTTTCTTTACTAAAGATATGCAAGGTCCTGAACTAAATTACACCATCATGGAAAAGTAGGCTTTCACTCTTTTAAAGGCTATTAAAATGTTTAGGCCATATATTCTGAGTTCAAAAAATATTTCCTACATCCCACACACCATGGTGAAGGACATTTTATTTAACTCAGATTGATGTATCTAGTAAAATTTGTAAGTGGGTCAACAAGTTACAACATTATGGCATAGATGTTGAGACCACCAAGTTACAACATTATGGCTAAGACTAATTTTCAAGCTATTGAGGTAAAAAATGTTGTTTTTAATGTTGATGATTCTTTGGGTCAGTTTAATGCATCTCTATGGTATAGGGACATTTTCTACTACTTGCAGAATCTTAATTATCCCCTAGCTTGGATAAGAATTAAAAAAATATTAATCTTGTGTCCCAAAAATATCTCTTACCTAAGGATAGACTAGCATAGAAGAATCCAAATGGAGTTCTCCTAAAATGTGTGCTTGAAGACTAGACTTTTGTCCTAATCAAAGACATCCATAGTGGGGTTTATGGTGGCCACTTTACACCTAAAGTTATAGCTCATAAAATTATGAGAGATGGTTATGGGTGGCCATCACTATTTAAGGATGTTTCTCAAATAATTAGAATATGTGAGAAATTTCAATGCTTTATTGTGAGGATGAAAACTTCAGGTTCCATTTGTTTATATCCTGTGACAATTGGAGTCCCATTTAGGAAATGGGGAATGTATTTTATTGGTGAAATCATTGATTCATCAATCACTAGACATAGATGGATCCTAGTTGTAACTAATTAATTCACCAAATGGGTTGAAGCAATATCTATAAAAACACACACACTAGGTAGTCATGGATTTTTTATTAAATCATATTATTTATGGATTTGGTGCACCTATTAAGATAATTATTGATAGTGCCATGAGCTTCAAATATAAGCCTTTTGTGGCATTGTGCAAATACTATGGGATTGATCTGACCTATCTTTCAATTAAAACCCTCAAGGGAATGGGCAAGTTGAATCAAGTAATAACAACTTTCTCAAGATCATCAGGAAACATCGGAAACAAACAAGAAGAAGTGGGGTGAATAATTGAAGTTTGGCTTGTGGGATGATAAGATCACTCCTATCAAAGCTACAAACAAAAGTCCTTTTGAGATTATTTATGGAGATCAAGTATTTATACCTATGAATTTATAGTTGCCCACATATCATCTCATGTTGCAACTGGAGGATGATGAGTATATCCACTACTATGAAAGTTGGGTAAACCAAATTATTGAGATTGATGAAATTCAAAGACAAGCTCATAAGAGATATCTTAAGTTTAAGGAGAATTTTAAGAAATTTTTTGATAGAAAGGTCACTCCAAGAACCTTCCAAGTAGGTGATCTAGTTTTTCTTTGGGACATCAGGCATGAGGAGAAAAGAAATCATGTCAATTTTGATGCCTTTTGCATGGGTCCCTATTACATTGACTATAGGATTGTGAAGTATACTTTCTTATTGAGAGATATGGATGATGAAATAATGGAGTTACTAGTCAATGGTAGACATTTAAAACACTTCTTTAATTGAGTTTGTATACAACATATGTACCATATTGTATAGTTTTTGTTGCTTTATTTTTCTATTATTTTGTGTCCCCTTGTTTTGGGCCTTATTTGTATAGTTATTTTCCATTATTTTTGTTGTGTTCATTTCCACATCCTCCCAATCTACTTTTTTTAATTCTTCCATGTTTTTTAGAGCCTTCATAAATGTTTTCTAAATATTTCCAAGTTTTGACTCTATAACCCAATGAATTGGCACCTGGTCTTGTTTTTTTCATTCTTTACACACCTGTAAGGGGTATTCATCCTCAGTCAAGATCCATTATTAGTGAACTAAATTGAACTAAAGGAATTGGGCCCTTATAAATTATAAATACCCAATATGAAGAATAAATCTGAAATTGATGTGAAACAATTTCACATAATCACAATAATAGACATGATGAGAGATGCATAAAGAATAAAAATAAACATGCACAATAATAAGACCATATTTAGCATGGTTCACCCAATGTGGGCTACATCCACCAAAAAACACTTGCTCATATTTTATTACAATCCACCAAAGTAAAATAACTTTCAGATTTGTCTTACAATTATAAAGCATAAATATTGTTTGGAGTTGTGCTCAAAAAACCCTCTTGAATTCTCACCTAAAATGACACACTTTTTTATTTTTTCTAAAAACCTTGTTCTCATGATGTATTACCTATAAAATATATATCTATCAATAATACATCAACAAAGCAATATTATAAAACAATGGGTACCAAAACCATGGGTAAAATCAACCTAAAATGGTTTCCCATTAAAGGGTGTCTAGAATGCATATAGAGTGTATAGTACATTTAAAACGTACAATTTTTTAAAATCAATTGTAATTTATAAATATACTCCACAACATAAAAATGTCCCACTTGGAGACTGATTTCCTCTGAGCAGGATTCTCAACCCTTCACTATCAACTATGAAGGCCAACCAAAATTAAACATAACTTCAATTTCTCCCTTGTAACCACCTTGTTCATCATGTCTATAGGATTATGATTAGTATGATTCTTCTCTAGCTTCAACTTCTCTTCATTAAAATCTATCCTGATGAAATGGTACCTCAACTATATATGCTTCATCCTAGAGTGGAAAGTAGAGTTCTTTACTAGATGTGTAACACTCTGACTATCACTATATAGCTTCCCTTTCTCCTACTTATGCCCTAACTCTTCAAGTAACTATTGTAACCAAATCATTTATTTTTTTACCTCTATGAAAGCAACATGCTCAGTGTCTATGGTTGACAAAGCCACAAGTTTCTATAGTCATGAATTCCATCTCACTGATGTGTCACCTACAATAAATACATATCCTATTGTATTCTTCCTATTGTCTAAATCTCCAGCCATGTCTAAATCTACATAACCATGAAAAATGGTGTCTAATCCACCATATCTTAAAAATATCCCCATGGTCCCTCTTAAATACTGAAGGATCCACTTCACTACCTTCTAGTTTTCTCTACCTAGATCACTCATGTACCTATTTACTACTCCCATTGCATGGGAAATATCTAGCCTAGTACACACCATGGCATATATCAAGCTACCAATATCTGATGAGTAAGGTATATGTGACATCTGGACTCTCTTCTCCTCTATCGTGGGATACTTCTCCCTTGATAACTTCAAATGTCCTACCAAAGGAGTCCCAGCTGGTTTAGTATCTTTCATATAAAACCTCTCCAAGATATTTTTAATATACTTTTCATGGGATAAATTCATATTTTTTTCCTTCATATCCCAAGTTATTCTCATACCAAGGATTTTTTTTTCTACTCCCAAATCCGTCATAACAAAGGAATTACTATGTTTTTCTTTTAGTACCTTTATTTCCTATATGTTCTTACCTACAACCAACATGTCATCTAAATACATAAAAATAATAATTTAATCACCATCATCAAACTTCTTGATATATACACAATGGTCTAAATGACACATGGATTATCCCTGCTCCATCATAAAACTGTTAAATTTCTTGTACCACTATCATGGAGCTTGTTTAAGGCCATACAATCTCTTCTTTAGTTTACACACCATGTTCTTCTTTCTTGTGACCTCATATCCCTATGGCTACTCCATATACAAGTCCTCTTCTAAATCACCATGAAATAATGTAGTCTTCACATCCATCTAATCTAAGTGTAAGTCTTTTGATGACACTATCCCAAGAATAGTCCTAATAGAATTCATCTTTACCACTAGGGAAAAAATCTCATCTAATTCAATTCCCTTCTTTTGTGAGAACCCCTTTACCACTAACCATGCCTTTTACCTTTTCCTACCTCCATCATCTTCTTTAACTCTATACACCCACTTGTTATAAAATAATTTCTTGCTTTTAGGTGGGTTTACCAAATCCCAAGTCTGATTTTCCATGAGATATTGATGTTACTCATCCATAGCTTGCTCTCACTTCCTCCTAACATTTACCTATATTTCTTATTCAAAGCACTCTATCTCTCCATTTTGAGTGAACAATAAATAATTAAGAGATGGATAAAAATATTTAGGTTCCTTTCTTACCCTAGAAGACCTTCTCACAATAGGAATTTGGGGTTCTTGTAGATTAGGTACCTAAACTAGTTGCTTGGGCACTTTATCATCTGTAATGCCTCCAATACTATGTACTCTTTTTGAGAATTCTCTTTTTGATCTTAATACTATTATTTATAACTATTTTTTTTATTAAATATATCATCCCTAGACCTAAATATTTTCTTGTCCTTAAGACTCCAAATTTAGAAACCAAAATCATCCTCACCATAATCAATAAAGGTTCATTTTTTAGGATTAGCCTTTAAATTGGTCCTATCATCCTTATCAATATAAAAAAAGGATTCATATCTAGATATTATGAGAAATGAATAATCAACCTTATTACCAGACTAAGATTCCTTACGTATGCCTCCTTCCAAAGAAAATGAAGGACCTCTATTTATTAGACATACAATCACATTTACTTCTTCTGCCCAAACTAAAGAGGTATTTCTGCATGCAACCTCATTATATTAACATGCTCTATGATAGTCTTGTTCATCCTTTTAGACACTCCATTCTATTGTGGAGTTATTGGAACCATCCTATGTTTATAAATTCCATTCCTTGAATAATAATAAAAAAATACATTATTATGATATTCCCGACCATTATCTAACCTGAGACATTTTAATTTGAAATCTATTTCATTATTAACCAAGGCTTTCCATATTTTAAACATATCAAACACATCATATTTTATCCTAATGCCATACACCTAAACTTTTTTAGTTGCATCATCAATAAAAGTGACATAATAATATGACCTACCAATATACGATACCTGAGCTAACACCCATACATCTAAATGAACCAGATCCAACTTATTCTCCTTCCTCATAGGTCCAACCTTGATAGGATTTACCCTTTTCTATTTTCTATACACACAATCTTCATATAAATCTAAGTTAGATCATTTCAATCTAGGCAATTGATCCTTCAAAATTTGCATACCCTTTTGGCTCATATGACTGAGCCTATTATGCCACAAATTTGTATCTACATTTTAAGAAACTAAATAAAGGGTACCAACCTTCTTACCTATTGCTACCATAAGAGCATCCTTGATCACCTTCCAAGAATCTACTATAAATTTCACCATAAAACCTTCACTACCTAGCTATCTTGTAGATACCATATTTTGTCTCAACTTAGCCACATGCCTAACATCCCTTAGTAGCCAAGTGTTCCCATTATGCATCTTGATTTGAAAATTTCATTTTATTACTATGTTTCAAGTCTCATCATCACCAAATTAAACATGTCCAAAATCCCTTTTAACATAATCAATAAAATAATGTCTATATGGTGTAGCATGAAAAGAAGCCCCTAAATCTAAAATCCAAGACTCAGTAATATTGTCAATGGAGAGAATTAATGCATCCTAATAAACATTACCTATTGTCACATTCACCTCCTTGGTGTCTTCCTAAATTTTTTTCTTGTTTTGAAGAGACCAACAATCCTTCATCACATTCCCAGTCTTTAGATAGTGCCAACATACCATCTTGGCCCTTGATTTGACCTTTTAAGACCATTATAATTTCCATGCTTTCCTTTTCCTCTAAACTTTTATCTCCCTCTACTCTTCACTAACAAAACATCACCTAAAGTAGAAGTCTCCCCAAATATTTTCCATTACATTTCCTCACTAAGGATTACTCCTATGACATCCTCAAACTTCAAGTTGGCATTATTAGAGATCGAGTTGCTCACAACCATTAATAGGCTATTCCAACTCTCTGGTAAGGAACACAAAATAAGCAAATCCCTAACTTCATCATCAAAATATATTTTTACATAATTCAACATACTCAAAAATATATTTAATTCACTTAGATGATCAACAACTAAACCATTTTTAGACATCTTCATATTAAATAACTTTTTCATTAAAAATATTTTATTAGAGGCAAAGGGTTTCTCATATAACTTCCCTAATGCATTCATGAGACCTTCCATGGTATTATACTAAAATATATTAAACATGATTGAAGATGCAAGGCATAACTTGATGTCCCCAAGTGTGTTCCTATCAAGCAGCTCCTAAGCCTCATCTATTATACTCATTGGTTTCTTTAATTTTCCTCCTAGTGGATCATGGAGGTCCTTTTGATAGAGGTAATCCTCCATCTGCATCTTTCATAGAGGAAATTTATATTCATTGAAATTTTCAACCTTTGATTTGAAATCATCAATCATAGATCCCACTTGAACTAATAATATTTCCTATGATTCAACACTTCAACAAATATAACTGGCTACTATGATACCAATTGTTAGGAATAAATCAAAATTCAATGCAAAACAATTTCATAGAATCACAATAATAGTTATGATTAGAGATGCATAAAGAACAAAAATAAACATGCATAATAAGAAGACCATATTTAACATGGTTAACATAATGTGGGCTATATCCACTAAGAAACACTTGCTCGATTTTTATTTCAAGCCACCAAAGTACAATAATTCTCAGATCTATCTTCATAATTAAAATGCAAAAATATTATTTGGAGTTATGCTTGACAAACCCTCCTAAATTTGCACTTAAATTCACACACTCTATTATTTTTTTTATCAAACCCTTGTTCTCATGATGTATTACATGCCAAATATCTATATATACATAATACATCAATAAATTGATATTATAAAACAATGGGTACCAAAACCATATGTAAAAACAACCCAAAATAGTTTCTTGAACCCTGACGAGAATATATATAGAGTGCATAGTAGATTAAAAATGTACAGTATTTGAAAATACATTATAATTTAGAAATGGGCTCCATAATTCTTAAGAGATATGGATGGTGAAATAATGGAGTTACTAGTCAATGGCATTTAAATCACTTCCTTGATTGAGCTTGTCTACAATATATATACCATATTTTGTAGTGTTTGTTTCTATATTTTTCTATTATTTTGTTTCCCCTAATTTTGAACCTGGTTTGTATAGTTATTTTCCATTTTTTTTGTGTTAATTTCTAGATCCTTATAATCTATTTTTGTTAATTTTTCCATGTTTTGTAGAGCTTTCATGGATATTTGTTAAATATTGCGAAGTCTTGACTCTATATCCCAATGGATTGGCACCTAGTCTTATTTTTTGTGGTTTTTTGCACACACACAATTGGTATGCATCCCTAGGTGAGAGCCACTATTAGTGACCAAAATTGAACTAAAGTAATTAAGTAATTGTAAATTATAAATGTCCAAGCCTTTAGCTAAAAAATTGAGTATCAATGTCTAAGTCATTAGCCCAAATTATATTTCAAAATGTTCTTTTAAAAGGTCAAGTTCATGTAAAAAATTAGATAAGTCCTTTGTATTATCTTTTCTTGGCAAATGTGTTTTTCCCCTTAAAATATTATGGCCTTCTAAATGAACACAATGTTCAATGAAAATAGGTATTCAAGATTTTTATCTTGAACAAAAGTCTGAAGACTTATTTCCATCAGACATTTTGTCTACCACAAAAATTTTGAAGGAATTCAATGTCTTATCTTTTTTTGGCTAAGTGTTTTACAAAAAATATCTGAAAGGTAATTTCAATTATATCTGGTCATTTATTTCAAATATTTGTCCCCAAAAAAAATTCCAAAGGGCACTTGCCTTTCTAGAATTTTTCCTTCACAAAAATCTTTAAGGAATTGTAAGGTCCTTTACTTTGGTCAGACGTACTTCCAAATATCCTGAAGGGTCATTTTGCCTATGCAAAAAATTTGAAAGATTATTTTCCTCAGGTATTTTTCCCTTGCAAAATTCCCAAAGGGAAATTTCAAGAGGATATAGAGGACACTTTCAAAAAGTTTAAAAGACACTTTTAGGAGATATAATCATGACTCCAAAATGTTTAAGGGTAGTTTTCTAGGGTAGGTACCCTTAACAAAAAAATTTAAGGTTATGTTTGAGGTGCCTAAAATTTTATTTCAGCAAAGTTGTTGTGGAGTAGAGGTCATACTTCCTTCAACAATTTTTACCTAAGTAAAAAGTTTAAAGGAATTAAATTTCTTTGGGAGAAGTTCTAAGGTCAATTTATTCTAGGTCCCAATTCCTTTGATGAAATTGAAATAGTCTAGTTCCTCCAATAAAATTATAGAAACCAATTTCTTTTGATAACTTATCCTAAACATTTTTCTGAGATAATTGTCCCAATAGAATGCTTGAAAAAGCTTTTGTGGTATAAGGTGGTTGCATATATATAGCCATTAGCAAGCTTTGGGAGCATGTTCATGTCTCCCTTATCAAAAGAGTAGTCTCACCATGCTTGTCCCCATGGTAGCATTCAAAAGTGTTGACGTTTGTAATATTTCCTTTCAAGCTCATGGAAAATATTTGTGGTTATCAACTGTATTGTGATAATGAAATATAATAATATGTTTTTAAAGTTATATTGATTGGATATATGGTTCATTTTCATTATTGGTTGTCATTATGAGCATGTACTTAGGCTATAAATCCCTCTCTATATTTATATTTATAAATGTGTTGTTGAATACCTTTAAAGGGCACCCTAGGTTTATGAATTTAGTAGGATAAAGTATTTGAGATTATAGTTTCAGCGTATGTCCTAGTCTCTTAGGGATCATTTGGTGTTTATAATTATCTTCTATTTGAAGTGGTTTTCACATCTTCACTAAGGAACATTGTCTTGAAATATTACTAGATACTTTATTGTTTGGAAGCCAACAATCTTCCACCCTCCATTTTATAATCAACTAAAAACTTGTCTTACCTTATCCTACCCTATAAATAACATGCTATATTACATAATATAAGTGTTACTTGCCCTAAAAATGCATAATATCTTGCATATTTTGAATGTGTTTGTAGTTTATGCTTTAAATTTTAGCATTATAATCTTTTGTTTAGTCCCTTTTGCTCTTGAATATTTTATTAAATGAAGATTGTAGTCATAATTTCATCTATCTTTAGTAGCTTGTGTATGACATAGAGCATTGTGTAGTTTTTGTGACAACCTTTCATAGGTGAAGTGTGAAGACTTGGTTATGCTCTTGTCATATTTATTCCTTATGCCAAGAATCCCCATGGAGATTGAATTGTAAAATCCCTTCATATGAAAAAGCTACCTCATAGTTTCTCTCACCTTGGTTTAGGTAGAGCCAAAAGTAGTAGGGAACTAACCATACCCTTTTGTAGGTGCTTCTCAGTCATTTTCTTAGTCTGGTCCATTCGTGATGCCAAACCCTCACCTAGATATAAAAACATTCTAGCAGGTTTCTCATCATTGATTACCATTTTATTTAAGTGTGTAAGGCCAGGTTAGATAGATGTATAACTAGGAACCAATAGGGTGATTACTTAGCTTTGATGAAATGTCTAAGGAAATTTTTGGGAAGGTCATTATGTTGAAACTCTTTAACTAGAGGGTTGAAAAAATCATAAAGTTTCCAAATGAAATGATAGGGAAGTTGGTTATACCATTTTAAAACATTGCCAGTGAAGGTTTAAACTATAATTTTAGTTGTGGTGATAGTATTTTTTTGGATCCACTCTTTATGAAGATTATCAAATGCTTTTATAAAGGATGAAGGGTCTTTTAGTCCCATCATACTTTATAGTTGGATATTTATTATCAATATCAATAGACATGATGAAATTATCTAAAGCCTCATTTTGGATATTTTGAAGCATTTTTTATTCATGATATTTGAGGAATAAATTTTCTTGAGGCATCTCTAAGATGTGGAGGAATAAAATTTGGATTGGCTTGAGGATTGAGAACTAGAGATTAATTAGCCATATTGACCAAATGATGTTGTAATTGCATCATTTTAAAGGTGTTAGAATTTTACATTATGCTCATTTATTTTATGACTTGTGTAAGAAGTTGAGTCATATCAATTGGCAGGTTGGTGTTTGTAGGAGAATTTCATGAATTGGTATGAGGGGGAGGGTTGTTGGAAGGTAGATTACTAGTGGGATTATTGGATAGACTTGTGTAAATTTCTCCCATAGTATTTTGAAAATATTTAAGATGAGAATTGTATTGATAGGTAAAAAAGTATCGTATCCATCTAATTTTTCTTGAGGTGTGATTTGAACCATGTTACAATCCAAAAATGAAGGAGGGGAAGAAGTGATTCAAGAGTAAAATTTTTCTTGGGAGCTAAAGAGAGGGAGAAAAGAATACCCCATATAGTGTCTAAATGGAATTAAGTTATCCAAGAATATTCTAGTAGGGGACTTCATGATGTTTTGAAGAAATCAACAAATTTCTAAGGGATGAGAAATAGAGAATTCATCCATATAAGAGAGTAGGGTCAACAATCAGATACAAGGTCGATTAGGTTGAGTGTGTATTGTTGAAAAGAGAGATGATATTAGTATAGAGTTGACTAGGTCTAGTAGTACTATTGAACATAAGGCAAATAAGGATACAAAGTCATCAGAGTTAACTTACTTACTCCTGGACAAAAGGCATAAGAGTACAGAGTTAACCAAGTTAACTTAGTATTATAGACAAAGGAAAACACAATTTAATTAAGGTATAGCGCTGACCATGTTGACTTAGTACTATAACTTGATTGGTAGAAAGAAGTACTGGGTTGACCAGGTCAACTGAGTATTATAGTTAAGGAAAAAGATAGTCCATAAGAGACTATGTCAAATAGAATGATAGTGTGCTAAAAATAGGGAATGTTTTTGCAATGTGATTGGAATAAAGAAATAAAAGCTAACACATAATAAATTTTGATCAATGAGAATGATCCAATTGGGGCACACAGTATAAAACCTTGCAACAATGTTGGCCAATGCAATTTTTTGTAATACAAGACATAATTATTAGAGAACAAGTAGTCAACTTAAAATCAAATGCTAACTAAGTGGTCATTGTGAGTATTTTTAGATTATTATAAAGTGTTATTTTATGTGTGATAGGGAAGTTGGCTAAAAGTAGGGAACTAAAAATCAATCTATGGATGGTTTAAGGACATTTATTCTAAAACTAATTTGTGTTGGTAATGGTACTAGCTTGGTATTGGAGCCTACCCCCTCACTTCATAATCTCATAATGATAAAGGTGTTGAGTGCTTAGCCAATATATACCATTAACCACATGTTTATACTTAGCCAAAAAACCAAGTCAACTTCCACCTTAGTGATGGAATATAAGAGGTAGGCCTTAGGAAGACAAATGTTAAATGTATTTTAAATATTATGTGATTTGGTAGTGTGTGAAAAAAGAGAAAAATAGGGAAACTAATTGGTAATTTTAAAAACCACCTAATTAGACTATGTGAGCTACTCTAAGCATTCAAACAGTTGAGAATTCAAGTGTGAATTAATTACTATAAAATAGTTGTTAATTCCCAAATTAAGAATCATACAAATTTGGCTCAAAATACACTATATGAAAATAGTATAGAATAGAGTTGACCAGGTCACTACTATTCTATATAATAAGAGTCTTTAAGAACTAAGTTGACTAGGTCAACTAGGTCTTTTAGATAGAAGTCCAGCTATAGAACTAATTTGACTAGGTCAACTTAGTTTGTTGTAATATTATAGATTTGAAGACTAAAAACTTGAAAACAATATAACTATAATAAATTACTTAACTTAACATAGAGTAAGAGAGGAACCTTGGTGGGTTGGAAGATGATTAAGATTGTAAATTTTCTATTATAGTGCCTTGAAAGTTACTTGCAATTTATAAAAATTAAGTTGATTGGGTCAACCTAATTATATAAAACCATATTTATTGAATCTGAATAAGATGACTAAGTCATCTTTCATGACTTGATTTATTATCTAGATGCTAACTAGAAGACTAAGTTGACCTGCATAACTTAGTTTGTTATTCTAGATGTTAAATGGAAGACTAAGTCAACTTGCTCAACTTATTTTGTAATCTGTAGCTAAAGGATAATATTTTTTTCACATGTTTTATCTAATAATATATATCTAATGAAGGCCTACATAGAAATAATAGAGTCATTTTGATATGACTATGTGTTAAACCTGCACACAAAAGTTAGAACTATACCAGTCTAGTTGACATAGTATCACAAATATAAAAAATAATAGAATGATATAAATGAAATCATGAAATGAAAATTTTAAGGGTTAGATTCATGTTGTGTTCATTAAAATATATGTAATGGGAAATATAATAGATTCTAAAAATCAATCCTAGATCAGAGAAGATAGATCCTACTTACACTTCTAATTGGGGATACATTAGATAATCGAGGTCATGACCAATATATATCTACTATAGCTATACGAGGAATATCTTACCCCAATAAAATCACTAAGGAGGTTTCCAAATCCTCTAGTCAAGAAAAACTAAGTAATAACCCTAACTAGGTCATATGTTTTCATATTCACTAAACTAATAAAAAGTAAATCAAAATCTAATCTAATGCTCACCAAATATTTTGGCACAACATGGTGTTAGTAAAAATAAAAATTAAACATGCATAAGAGAATATTTTTAAGCTATGTATAGGTAAAACCCTAATGCATGGAGATGGAAATATTATTCAAAATCCATTACTCATGCTACTTTTATTTACTAAAAAGAGGAGAAAAGTTAGAGATACTTACTTGGAAGATGAGCCCATCAAGACTCAATCTCTCCCTTGGACAAATATACTTCATAAGAGGTTTTTGTAGTTTTTAAGGATCACTAAGAAAGGCCAAACATATAAGATGTCTCCATAAGACAAGATTATTCTCTAAGTAGAAACCCTAAGCTAAGACTCTTCAAGTAGAATGGTAAAAGAGCATAGTGTAAAGAAGCAAAAATGAATAATAACTCTTATTGTCTCTCTAATAATGATGAAATGGATGTGTTTATATAGGTGGATCAAAACCTAAACCCTTTAAAAAAATTTGATCGACAGGGTTGAATCGGTTGACCTAATATTAAAATTAACAAAAAACTAACTAGATAATGAACTATGTCAACCATGGTGAACTTAGTTCTTAGTAAGCCCTATTAATAACAATTCAGGGTTAATGTGGCCAAGATATTCATGTAAATTGTCAAAAGGGTTTTAGGTAAGGGGAGGGGCTAGTGAAGGTGGTAAAAGACTAGAGGAGGATGAAAAATAGAAGGAAAATCTTAGGGGAATGGTTTTTAGCAGACAAGTGTGTATATCTCAAGTGGAAAAAGGGAGAAAAACCCTATGAAGCACCAATGGTTTACCCACCCCATTCCCAATTCACCTATTAAGGCATGCACTCAAAAATATTGAGACTGAATGGGTTCCTTCAAGATAGAAAGCATCAGCAATTGATAAAGATTGAAAATGTTATGCATTTATTGTATACTATAAATAATTAACAGTGAATTTTATAGATCATATCACCCATCAACATCAAAAATCTCAATAAAATTAGGTGTTATTTGTAATATATGGGCCAAAGAGGTTGTATACATGGGACAAAATCTTACAATAATTGAGGCTAAATGCCACACGTAGGATGACATAAAATTTTATATAAACAAGGGACATAAATATATGTTGCATCAATAAAATCCAAAAGGACACACATAATAGTCACACATAAATTAATCTATCCTTTTGAAAGGGTATAAAAGTTAATTCATCATAAGACAAGAAACTATCCTACATGGTATATATGTATCAATGTCATGTTGTATTTATATGAAATATTATGTGTTACTATGTAAAAAAATGATTAAATTTCAAGGCATATGTATGCAATATACATGGATCAACATGGTATTGATGTCATATTAAAATATAACCCATAATAGTTTAATCTATCAAACATGATGCCTTAAATATCAATAATACCACTAGGTAGAATGAAAACCAATGTCTGTATGTCCATGTGTAACTTATATGTCCTACATGATACTCAGGTACCATTTATTAAATTTGTATATGCAAAAAATATGTCATATACTAAACACGTGATAGTAGAAATGTAAGATAGACATCATTCCATATTCATGTCCTAATTTAAATTTTTTATAATATTAAAATGTTGTTCAATATTTTAATTATTTGATTTTTTTGAATTTTTAGACTATTTGAGATTTTAAATCATGTATATGATAGTAGATCATATTTATCAGGATAAAAATCATTGTATCCTTACTTTTCCTATAGGTTATAATATTTCATTTCATTTTTTTCTTCTAGTTTTGATTGGTCTATTGATATGTCTTATAGTAATTTGAAATATTATGTGTATATATTATGCGCATCAATGTCATGTCTAATTTAATCATTCTTTATTCATGTGAGAAAGTGAGATGTTGGTTGGTTGAATATACTATATCCTAAATATGTTTCACTAAATGTTTTCCTACATTAAATGTTACCCTTTATTTATGAGGCATGACCCATATGGATGTATTTACCACCATTAGCCCAAAAGTTATTTGTAAAAAAATATATCTAATAGGTTATTAACACTATGCATTGAACTATGATTAATCACTTTTATGTCCCTATTAGTGTAAACCTATTACACTACATATATCATGTTATCTGGTATCATCTATATGAACATTCTTTTAGAATTCACCTTTCACAAATATAGTAAAAGTTAGTGGCTCTTGTTGAGAATGTTTTGTAGTCATTATTGTTATAGTTATTGAATTTATAGGATTTGATGACATTTATGTTTTCTAGCTCTATAAAATTCTGATAATTCCTTTATCTTTTTATTTATTAATATATTTTTGTAATGTTTCACAATGATTTGTGTCATGTTATATAGTTTTGTGATAGTTACAATAGACATAACCTATTTTATTTATAAAATTTTGCATGGCTCAATGTTAATTAGATTGTAATGTTATATTATTATGGTCAAGTAACATGTGTAACAACATAATCAGTGTAAATTAGAGTTTTATTATTTTTAATGATGTTGGAATATTAGAGTCTAGAATTTTCACATTATTTACTATATTATATTGTATCTTCTCTGTGAAAGGCTTGTCAATATTTATTTTTGGTTGTGATTGGTGCATGAAAACATTGCAACTATGTTTTATATTTAGGATATGTTGATGGTATTTCATCTATTTATTTCCATTATATGTAGAAGATTGTTTGTTCATAGTAGTTTTTAATTTATGTTATTGTGTTATGTATGAATAATATTGATATGTTCCAACCCCCACATATGTGATTAAGGTATGAGATTAGTATTATTCCAAGAGACTTAAATTTAAATTTTGTATCTATGTAAGTTATATAATTATAGGGAAGATTCTATGGATATTTTCATAAATGTATATGTGTTATAAATCATATTTTTAATAACACATATGTGTTATTATAATAATGCTTATGCATTATGTTTTATAGACTTTGTAAACTCCAAGCCTAAAGCATATGCATTTTAATCATATAAAAATGATTATGATTTTTTAAAATATATAAACATAAATTTTTTTTAAAATATACAAATGTTTATATGTTATACATGTACACAATCCTAAAAGTGTGAAAATATAAATTATTAAAATGCAAAAAGATGATAAACTAAAAGATGGGGGGAGTTATTAAAATAAATGTTAAGTACAAGTTGACATTTACATTATAAAATTTAAAATTTGGGAGATGGTTTTTATAAATCCAATATAGTCAATATTTAGTAATTTTTAGGATATCAATATTGAACATAGGGATTAAGTCCATAACTTTAGGAATTGATGTCCATTTTTGGTAAAAATATAGTCATTTATTAGGTTTTTGGGCCTTTTGGATTGCTTCATAATATTTTATGGATTTTTTAGTTTATCAAAACTAATGTTTACAAACTAACACACACTGAACAACTCCTTTTTGTTGATTTTACTTATGATTAGGTCCATTAAAGGCCAAATGTAACACAACAACACCATAATAATTTGTGACCATGATATATAGGGATAATCCTAGAAAAATTTATGGGTGGTCATACCAATTAAAATTGAATTCATGTCAAAGTGGTGTGCATGGGGAAACATAGGTTGAAATGGTGACCGTGCACACCCAATCACCCATTTATGCCAATTTTACTTATAATTAGGTCATTTACTATCCAAAAGAGAAACAAAACACTATATATACTTATAACCAAGGTAAATGCAAATAATTTTAAGTAGGTTTGTTTATGATCACCCCAATTCCCTTTAATTTAGGGAAAATGTGTGATTGTGATAACATAAGTAATATTTTGACCCTTGCACATCCAACCAACAATTTATGTTGATTTTACTTTTGATTAACTCCATTATATGAAAAATATGATACAAAACACCATATTTTCTTGTAACCATGGAAATGTGAACAATTAATGGAACATGTATATGAAATCACCCTAATTCACATTGAATTCAATATAAAGTGGTGTGATTGAGGTAATATAGGTCACACTGATGATTGACACACATCAAACCACCACTTTATGTTTATTTAACTTGTGACTAAGTCCCTAATGTGATAAAAACCCAAACAAAAAAAACATATCCATTTATGAATAGGACAAATATAAATGATTTGGGGAAATATATGTGTGATCACCCAATTCAATTTTAAATGAAGCCAAAGTGGTATGATTGGGAAAACATGGGTTACATTGGTGACATATGCATATTCAACCAAACATTTATTTCATTTTTAATTTAGATTATGAGTATGATAGGCCAAAATCAATTTACTAATACACTATCCATTTGAAACAAAAAAAATTCATGCATAGGCATATTCATCCATTTTTAATTGAGATAGTGTACTGACAACACTATCTCTATAAATTGCAAAAATACCATGTTGATTTATATTAAGGACATTGATGATATGGTTTGTGCATTGTTATTTTAGATTGACTATTATAACGCAACCCCACTCATTTAAATCTAGATTACAATATAAATCAACCCATACCCTCTTTTATTTATATAGAGTCATGAAAAAGCTTGGTAAGATATATGCACTCCACACTAAAACAATTATCTTTATGTCACACTCTATTTATTCCTAGTAATCATTGGTTTTATTTATTGAGAATGTTCATTTATGTTAGTTTATCATTGATTTAAAAGAGAGAATGATATGCTGGTGAATTAATGACAAAGAAGTTGTGTTTGATTGCTTGGAGAATATATGGCACATTTTTAGGTTTGTAAGGACAAAGAAGAAGTTCTGAGGCATCCATAGATATCTTAGTGTTATTCTAGTGTGTCACTTGATCATTTAGAAAGAAAAATATGCATATTATAGATTAAGATAATATAGACCATCACTTCACATCATGTAGATATGAATGAACCAAAATGTATGTGTATTTAATGTAGGTACTCATAATGTCAATTGATGTCAATGGTTTTAATAGAGATGTTGTCTATAGTGCCAAAAAGGTACCTTGAAGATTTAGACTATTGAAATGTTTTATATCTCAAGTTATAAATATTCAAATTTTCTCTTGTAGACTATGATGGGCTAGAGACTATCAATTTTAAATATGTTGAAGTTTGGGGTCAAATAGTATAGACAAATCTAATGGTGAGTGTTTGATAGTACAAATAGAGATCAACAACATGTGTGAAGTCAATTTATCAAAGGTTCCTAATATTACACATGATTTTGATATGTGTATAAATATTTTTAAGTTGATATAAGATCAATGTCATGTAGGTGTTTATACAGATGGAGATCAATGGAGCACATTAAGTCAAGTAGTCAAATGTGCAGAAAGCACACAAAACTACCAAGTGGCATGATTGTGGAAGCTCAGATCAAAGATAAATGGTGAGAATTGTAAGGTAAATACCAAGATAGTTATAACAAGATAAATGATGTGTATTTGTTCAAAGTTTTTAGGTAACATGAGATGATGTTAAAGTGTTTAGTGTTTGTCATTAACACAGTGACCATTGGAATTTGAATTTTCAAATTAACAAGGGAAAACTAGTTTATTATTTTTGAGATATATCTTTTGATCCAAGATGAATTTATTGATGTAGTAAAAAGAAAAAATTTAAATTAATTCAAGGAGAATATAGATGTTGTATTTATAATGTTTCATTATTCATAAAATCAAAGTTATTAATCTCCAAAGATGACTATGTGTTTGACCATGTTCTGCAAGTGACCTGAGAAGGATAATTGAGTTGTTTTTGACATTATTTTGATTTTTTAAGATGATATAACTATTAGAGAGTGTTTTATTATCCATGAAAACTATATATGTGGATTTTGGATGTTTTAAAAATCCATATTCAGTGTGAATAATTGCTTATAATTTGATTGTGCTTGTTGAATATATTGGTAGATTGAGTAACCATGTTGCAAGAGTGAGTTAAAGGTGTTCTAAGCAGAACTGAAGAATAAAATGAGTATGGAGATGTTATATAAGTATTGAATACTTATAATTATTTATTTTTTGTCATATATTTCCACTTATCAGATATGGAGAGTAAAAATAGTATAATTATATTTTGGCTATATATGAGCAGTCTAAGTGGTCATCTTGATAGAGTTAATTTGAGTGCTTAGAGCCTATGTTGATGTGTGTAAGGAACATGGAGTATTTTAAAAGGTCATGAAGTGTTAAATAATTTGATTTAATCATATTAATATGAGAAATATTTGAGTAGTTTCTTCATAATTTTGAGATTGTGTTTTGTGTATATGAAGACCTAAGAAACAAGGAAACGTAATTGGTAGGTTTTAGTGTTGAACTGGTGTTCCATATGGCATGGGACTATATGGTAGTAATAAATGGGATATTTTAGATATATTTGATGTGTTTTAAGTATTGGTAAATTATGAAGGTGGTCCAAGTGGTCTCTCATGTAATGTGTGATTATGAAGGCCTAGTTGTTTTAGGTCTCACAAAGACCTAATGGTGGTTTAGGGATAATGAGGTAATTAATGACCTATTAAGAGTGTATTTATCAAATATAATGTGTGTAAGGAATTATTTTAAGTGTGGTTCAAATATTTAAATCATTTTAGCTTACCAATATGGGTTTAGTGAAGAGGGTGGTATAAGTACAAGGTCTAATTGGACTAATTATGCTAGTTGTGATTGTGTGGATTCAAGTGAAGGAGAAAACCTTTGAAAGAGAAGGTATCAGTTAGTAAAGACAATAAAGGAGATAATAATATTAGTCATTTTTATTTTATCAAGCTGATGTAGCTATAGACATAGGTCATTGGACCTAATGAGCCTAGAAGAGGAAGATTGAGTGAGTGAGCCCTTGAGACTGTTTCGATAAAAGAGTGAAGGTGAAGAATGAAAATAAAAGTGGTCATCATCAGTTGAAGATAAAAAATAGGTGTTTATTATGATATTTTAAATGTAGATAAGTGGGTTCATGGTTGCCTAGGGGGTTTTTATCTCTTTACAAGGTAAATCTTGCTAAAGGTCTAGTTGTTATGGGTTCTCAACTAGATAAGGGAAATAGCTCCATATGGGATTAGTGTCTCACTAAACTAAGGGATGATAAATTGTTGATGGTATAAATGTTGGATCTTTTTTTATAGGATTTTAGTCCATCTTGTAGGTTTCAATGGGTTTTATCCCCCAAGATTGTTTCCCACATATATGATGTGTTCATGTGATGTATGCTTTTGTGTATGTTTTGGATGTATGTGATTTCATGTTTGTGTTTCTTAATAAAGTTGATGTATGTTTAATGTTTAAAGAGTTGGAAATTGAATTGGATTATCCTATATCATTAATTTACCCCTCAGTGATTATACCTCTAATAATTGGTATCAGATCAAGACCTTCTTTATAAGTTTAACCACTTGAAGGTGATCCAAGGTACAATATGACTAAGCAATTGAAGAAAGAGGATTAAGAGTTGAATGCTTAAGTGGAGGTTACTTATGAATGTCTAAAATCAAGTGAATAAAAGTTAAATCATCTCAAGGAAATTTTTTAGAAGTATAGAGGTAAGTTAGGTGATTATGATAAAAATAAGATCATGACCTCAAGATATAAGGATACTAAGGATGAGTGCATCAAACTCAATAAGGATATAGAATCGTTGAAGGCAAGATCAAGATCAAAAGTTGATAAAGAGAAGATCAATGCTCTTGATAATAAATTAAGGGTTACAAAGACAAATTTGAGTTTCAAAGAGGAAGAGTGTAGACATCTCAAGACTCAATTAGAAGAGATAAATGCCAAGTTGAGTTCAAAGCAAGGTGAGAATGATGAGTTGAAATCCAATTTTGATTCTATAAAGATTATTGAAGATCAGGCATAGAGATTGAAATATGACATCGATAAAGAAGTTAAGAGGGATAAGGAGACTATATAATTTCTCAAAATTTAGTTAGAGGTTGTAATTTAAAGTATGAGAGTTAAAGAGGATGAGAGAAATCAATTGAAAACCAAGATAGATTCATTAAAGGATGAGCATGAGAAATTTGTTGTCAAGGTAAACAAGACTGAGAAAGAGCAAGAGAGGTTAGATCAAGACAAAAAGGATTCAATCACCAAAATACCTATTAAGAACACAAATTTTTTAAGGTATGAAAGTTCATTTCATGGTCACTTGTTTGCATGTAAGCTTTTTGGTCATAAGGCAAGAAACTATAGTAGAAAGAGCAACTAGTCAAATAAAGGTATGGATAATGTAGTCTATTATAATTGTCATGACATGGGACATATTTCTAGCTTCTACCTTATAATGCATGGGAAAAGACTAACCTAGGTATGAAGACCTAAGACAGTTAATCTTGAGAATAATAAACCTAAGTGACATGATGGTATGTTTGTTGAGATTCATAATATTCATCAAGCAGAAGGTATGGATGACGTTATTTGTTTCTATTATCATCAAGTTTGTCATATTGAAATATTTTTTAAAATAAATCTCTCAACTCATAAGAAGGTGCATGGACATCCTAGTGTGCACAACAAAGGTCAATCCTTGGGATGGAATCCTAAGGAAGTGAAGACCAATAAGCCTAATGCAATTAAATTGAAAGATCAAGGTGGAATTAATACTAAAACAAAAGAAGAATCAGATATGAGTAAGGTACAATAATGCCAAGAGAATGTGTCATATATACATATATATATATATATATATATATATATATATATATATATATATATATATATAAAGAGAATCAAAATATAATTCAATTCAAGCTCAAGGAGAAGACCAAGGTTTTAGTTTAGACTAGTTCTAAGGTGTGTATGGATGCAAGAGAATACCCTATTATTATTCAATATGTTTCAGGCAAAGAACATCAGTTGTCAATACCTAGTGATGAGGTTCTTTCTTTAGTTGAAAAGTTATGTCATGAATCTTTGTTGTCTCCATATATTGTCAATCAATCTTAGAAGAAAAGGATAATATTATAATGGATGATCATGTTCTTATCTTAAGCTTATTAATAAGAAGAAGAACTATCAGTATCATATGACCGAGGAAGAGAAGGAATATGAAGAGTTGTGGGTAACTCCTAGTTTCACATTGTTTTAGGACATTTTGGGTTAGAGTGTCTCTATCTACACTTCAAGGACACACTTGAAAGCAAGAAGAAGCATGGTGGATGCCACTTGAGATTTGGTTGATGTTGTATGACAAGAAAGGTCATAAGAATATGTGTTGGTTTTGTATATAAGGACATGATAAGATACTTTTAGAAATAATGATCCTAAATTCAAATTTTGATCAAATCTGAAGGATGGTCTAGTTAGTCAAATGGTGAAGAAAGAAGATGTTGGTTATGACAGTTTTTAGGTAGATAATGGATTTTTCCAAGTGTCTGATCAGGGATGGTGATTTATAAAGATACTATATTACATAGAAAGACCTAATTTATTGAGAGGACTTGTTGAATATTTCATGATCCAGGTAAAGTACAGAGTTAGGGGGAGCTAACTAAGATAGTTTAAAAGGCTTGAAGAGTTATGCATGATGTGAGTGGTAGAATATGTGAGATTTTTTAGTCATGGTGGAGATATGAAGAAGTCTACTAAAATTGTGATTCCGAGAAGATTGATATGATTAATTGATCTATCCAAGTCATAAGTTTTGACAAGGTATTGAATCTTCATGTATGAACAAAGGGACCTTGTGAGTTATATAGGTAGATAGGTCCAATGATTAGATAGGCCCATGTTCAAATTGGTGGTTATTAAAGAATAGATGACATGAGATAGATATTGATGTTAGGGGGGAGTTTTATAAAGCTCTATGAGTAGTTTTTTAGGTATAAGGATCAGAAAATTCCAAGTTCAAATTGGTACATGTCAAAGGGGGAGCAATTGATTCATATGCTTAATTGTTTACAAGTATCCTAGGCATATTAAATAGTATTTAAATACATATATGATTTTAATGAACAATTGTTGGAATATTGAGGAAGAGACCCTTTATCATTAATGTCAAAGGGGGAGAAAGGTGAGAATAGAGTTCATATGAGTAAGAAGTCATTTTGAGAGTGGTTTTCCATCAATGACAAAGGGAATTATGTTTGATAATAGTCATTAATGTCAAAGAGATCATGAGATACTAGTGTATTAATTATAAATAAGTTGTGTTTGATAGCTTGGAGAATATATGGCACATTTTCAAGTCTATAAGGACAAAGAATAAGTTGTCAGTCATCCATAGATCTCTTGGTGTTATTCTAGTGTGTCACTTGATCATTTGGAAAGAGAAACATGCATCTTATATCTTAAGAGAATCTAGACCATAATTTCACATCATGTAGATATGAATAAACCAAAAATTTTGTGCATTTAATTCAAGTACTGAGAAATTCAATTGAAGTAAAAGGTTTTCATGAAGATGTTGTCTATAGTGCCAAGAAGGTACCCTAAAGATTAGGAATCTTGCAGTGCTTTCTAGCTTAAGTTATAAACCTTCAAATTTTCTCTTGCATACTATTGTGTGTTAGAGACCATCAAGTTTAACTACATTGAAGTCCAGGGTCTAATAGTCTAGATAGATCCAATGATGAGCATTTGATCATACATATAGAGATAAATCGTATGCATGAAGCCAATTTGTCAAATATTCCTGAGATTACACATGCTTGTGACATGTGTCTCAATCTCATTGAGTTGATATAATATAAATGGCATGTGTTTGTTCATAAAAATGGAGATCAATGGAGCACATTAAGTCAAATAGTCAAATGCGTAGAAGGCATGCAGAGTTGCCAAGTGGAATGATCATGGAAGCTCGGATCAAAGATCAAAGGTGAGTATTGAAAGGTAAAGAATAGGATACTTATAAGGAGATAAATGGTGTGTATTTTTCAAAAAAATTCAAGGATCATGAAATGATGTCAAAATGTATGATGTTTAGCATTAACTCAATGACCATTGGAATTTGAATATTCAAATTAATATAGGAAAACTAATATGTTGTTTTTTATCTATATCTTTTGATCCAAGATGAATTTATTGATGTATTAAAAATTAAATTTGTAAATTACTTCAAGGTACATCTAGATAATATATTTATAAGGTTTTATTTTTCATACAATCAATGTTATTAGGCTCCAAAGTTAATTGTGTATTTGACCATGTTCTGGAAGTGACCTGAGAAGGATAATTAATTTGTTTCTTATAGTATTTTGATGTTTTAAGATGATATAAATATTTTAGAGTGTCATATACTATATTAATAATATCTATGTGTATTTTATAGGTTTGACCAATCCATATTTAGTGTGAACAGTTGCTTATAATTTGATTATTTTAGTTGAATGCATTGGCAGATTGATTAACCATGTTGTAAGAGTGAATTAAAGGTGTTTTGAGTATAATTAAAGAATAAAATGAATATGAAGATGATATATAAGTATATAATAATTATAATAAGGAAATGTTTTTCATATTTTTCCCATGATTAGATATGGAGAGTCAAAATAGTATAACTATATTTTAATTGTAAATGACCAGTTTGAGTGGTCATTCTTAGAGAGTTGATTTGAGTGTTTAGAGCCTATGTTGATGTGTATAAGTCACATTGAGGATTATAATATGTATTTAATGGATCACATATGTGATTTAATCATATGTATATTTTAACTATTTGACTAGTTGCTTCATAAGTTTGAGATTGTGTTTTTTTGTGTATGGAAGCCTAAAGAGCAAGGAAACCTAATTGGTAGGTTTGATTGTTGATTTGGTGTTTCAAATGGAATGAAACCATATGATATTAATCAAGAGTATATTGGAAACATTTTTTATATGTTTAAATCATTGGTAAAGGATGAATGTGGTCCAAGTAGTCTCACATGTAATGTGTGAGTATGAAGGCCTAATTGTTTTAGGTCTCACCAACACTTAATGGTGGTTTGGTGTTAATGAAGTAATGTCCAATATATGAATATTGTATTTATAAAATATAACTTGTGTATGTATTTATTTTTAGTGTGTTTAAAATATGTAAATCATCTTGGCTGACCAAGATGGGTTAAAGTAAGAGAGTGGTATAAGTACAAGGTCTATTTGGACTAATTGTGCTAGTTATGATTATGTGGATTCAAGTAAAGGAAAAAATATTTGGAAGAGAAGGTACAGGATAGTAAGGACCATCAGGGAGAAAATAAGATCAATAATGCTTATTTTATCAAGATGATGTAGGTGGATACATAAATCATTGGACCTAATGAGCTTAGAATAGGCATATTGAGCAAGTGAGCCCTTGAGACTATTTGGGTGAAAGGGTGAAGGTGAAGAGTGAAAAAAAAGTGGTCATCATTAGTTTAAGAGAAGAAATAAGTGCTTAAGATGATTTATTCAATGTATTTAAGTGGGTGCTTGGTTGCCTAGGGGGTTGGTTCCTCTTTTTAAGGTAAAGCTTGCTAAAGGTCTAGTTATTATGGGTGCTTGAGTGAATAGGGGTAGTAGCACCTTGTAGGATTGGTGTTTCACTAAACTAAGGGATGGATATTCCTTGATTAGTTGGTGATGGTATAAATGTTGGATCTTGTTTTATACTATATTCCATATTTTAAGGTTTATTGGGTTTTATTTCCCAAGAGGGTTTCCCATATATATGATGTGTTCATGTGATGTATGCTCTTGTGTATGCTTTAGATGTATGTGATTTCATATTTATATTGTTTGATAAATTTGATTTATGATGAATGCTTAAATATTTAGGAATTAAATTAGATTATATTGCATCACTGATTCACCCCACCCTTCTCAGTGATTGTACCTCTAACATTCTTATCAGCATTGATTGGTGTTCTTTTAACATATAATATAGTTATTTATACAATATATTAAATCTATATAATATAATATACTACAACCTAGAAAATCCTTGACTCATTGAGATTAGTATGGGTTACCATCAATCATTTTTCAATCACATATTCACCCTCTCTATCAACCACCATTCATCAATTCAATGAATAAATAGAGTGTGGTATCACCAATTAATTTATCCACATATTATATATTATCTATATAAATATAAGTGAACATTTATGCATCAATCACTAGAATGTGCCCCTCGTGATTTCCCCTTTATATAGATATTTCAATTAAGCCCCCCAATATCTATGTGGTGCTTAATGTCACTCAAATTTTCACCCTTAAATAGGTAGTTCAATCCTTATCTAAATTATGTGGAACACATGATTACCCTTAGACTAGTGGGTTGTCTGTAGTATGCGTAAACCTCTAGCTTTAAGGGATAACTCCTTGATATGTCTATTTGATCCCATCACTTATACTACTAGCTTGTTGAAGTGAAAAAGAAAGAGATAACATGAAAATAAACCTAATATAATTAGATGAGGCACAAATTTAATCTCCACAAGACTACTATATACTTACATTATGAAAGAATGATTTGAAACATTGACTTCAACATCCAAGGTTTCTCTAACATAAGTGTTTCAACATAGAGGTGATTTACAATACATATCCAAAGGTAAATGAATAAGAGGTATAATTATAAACACTATCACCATTACCTACAATTAAATATATACAAATACACTAACTAAACTTCATGTGACCTATTAGAGAGTAAACTACTTGAACAAAACATGACAGAGTAAGGTGAACACAATGATAAATGGTTATCACTTATCATTCAACTATGCACTACTTCACACACTTAGTAAATAAGTTGTGAAATTAAAAATAGCTTAAAATATATTATTTGAAGGTATAAATAGAACTAACACTAGTATACCTTTTACATACTAGATTTGATTAGATTATAAATCCAAAAGTGGTTGCTTATATAGAGAAGTGTGAAGAGAGATATGGGCGTAGTAAAAGAAGATTAAGAAGTGTCCATGTGAGTTAAAAAAATAAATTTATTTATAATATAGTAAAAATATACTTATAATTCCATTTTTATCACTCTTGAATAAGTTTCAACCTTCCAATTGGCATAGCGGTTATAACTTGACTTGACACTTTGACTAGCTTCTTGAAAATTATCCTTATTTGCATGAAAGAAATGAAAAATGGAATTTAAAATAATTAATTTTACATTAAATTATTTCAAAAAAATCATTATAAATCTTAAAATACTTAATAAACTCTTCTGAGATAACATTCCATCATTCATGTGTATAGGTGTCTTGAGACTCTTCATTTCCCACACCTAGCTTGGTCCAAGTGGACCAAAACTCAAGTTAATCTTATCCAAGTAATAATATATATAGTAATTAAATTAAAATATGTTATAAAATCTTTTAAAAACTAATTTTTTTCCTATAATAATTCCCAAGAACTTGTTTTGTTCCTTAAGCTCTCACTAGGCCTAGTTCCCTTATAGCCCTAAAAAACTATAAACCTCCTTATCTCTAGATATTTATGTATGATAATTGTAAATAAATGTCATATTATATAACTCATCATGTCCTTACATATCCATGTCAAATTTCATCCCATGAATCTAAGTGGAAGTCCATATTTTCTACATTCCTCTCTCTTGAATTAGGCTTCAATTAGGCTTCGTTGCCTAGAACCCTATTTTTTACTCCTAAATTCTGAAACACATGTGAAATAACCCTAAATCATGTGAATAAATTTTAATATTATGTTACCAACCTTTCATATCAATTTTAGGGTCTTGAAACCCTATGGAAGTATGCAAACCAAGAAATCACCTTGTTATCTAATCTCATTTTAAGCCTATTCGAGACTACCTTGAAAAATAGGTCTGGTTTGACCACCTATATAATATCCTATGATTTTTTTTAGGATTTTATACATATTAAACATCTCAAATTACATTATCTAATGATTTGGAATTTTCCCCCTTCTTATAATACCTATAAAATACCAAAAAGCACAGAAAATAAGGCATTCATGGCAATTTGTACAAGTGACATCAACATCAAATTACATGTGTGAAACATCTTTGGAGTTATAAATGACATAAAATATATTTTATGGATAAAATTATGGAATTATATATTATTTTTAGGTCTTTTTTTGTACCTGGTCATTTTAAGGTTTTAAGAGGGTTTAAGACCAATTTGGGGTCTTAACAATTATTCATAAGGAACATATCATCAATTAACCTCCTTCCACTTGGAAAAAATTCTTGAATGACATACACAACTATCCAAAATGGATAAATCTCCTATATAAAGTGTGAGATATGGTGTGAGTGTCTGAGGTTGCTCCTTGGGTAGCACTCCTAGTTTTCCTTGACTTCAAGATAGGTCCAGATTGGGTTTTGGGCCTCAAAACATAATTTTAATGCTCAAATAGGTTCAAAAAACTCTAAATAAATATTCCATATTGATTTAAATTCTTTGGTAATGATTACCACTCCTATGTATGGTTATGGTATACTAGTTAGAGGACTTGGTTACCTTCTTGCTAACCCTCAAGGGCATTTGGACTTAAAATTGAGTTTATGTGCGTCCTAAAAGTGTATTAAAACATTTTACATGACTATGAATTTCTGCAAGGTCCCTCCATGGGTTTTTTCATAATTTTTTGTGCTTGGAGTTCAAATAGACCCCTTGTTCTCAAGATTGCCCTTTGTTAATAGAGTGGACAAGGTTTGAGACAAAATTGTCGATATATCCCCTACCTGTGTGGATTTGAAATGACCATTTATGCCTTGGAACACTCATAAAAACCATTTTTTACCAAATATATACATGTGATTATGTCTAAATAAACCTCAAAACATTAGTTTTCCTCAAGACTGGTAGGGTCTTCTAGTGTGGCTTTGATTGTGTATGAAGTCATGAAACTCATACTTGACTATCCTTATGACTTTTTTATTTGGACTCATGACCTTACGACCTTTATAAATCTTGTAATGTTCCTTATATCCCTTCATATCATGTTTTCTTTGTCACTTAGCTTAAGATAAATCTTTCCATATATAGCATGTAGGTGTCATTTTAGGGTCACTTAACTGTGCTTTTATTTATGACCTCACCACTCACATCAATAGCTTTCAAAGTGGTTCATGAACCTAATTTGAGTACCAATTTTAGTCTCATATCACCCTTCAACACTTACACTACTCTTTCCTTGGGTTTGATATGATTTTGTTCCACTAGTAGCTTGTAGGTGACTCTTTAGGATCACTTGACTGTGTATAGGATTTTGAAGATCTCTCTTTCACACCACTGATATTCTCAATGGAATTGAAATTATTTGTAGTATAAAATTATACTTAGAACTATTTCGACTCCTAATTTTCTCCTCTCTTCATCTTGAATGTGAACTGATCCTAAAGTAGGCATTTAGGTGGCATTTAGGGTTTGTGTTTTACCATTTAGAGTTATTGAACTTAAGTATTACCACATTCCATGATGCTTAAATGTATCTGAACCAAAGGAGTTAAATTTAATTATAGCTACAAATTCCATGATCCCTTTTTGACAATTTCAAGTCACTTATCTCTTATTTCTTCTATACAGACTTGTAGGTGTCTTAAGATAGTTATCTGAGTTTCCCTTAGTCTCTTTACTATCCAAGTTACTAGGTGTTTTCATCTTATCTATGAGTTATATAATCTTGAATTACATTCAAATTTTCATGTTTTATCTTGTTCCAATGTTGATTGGACATTTACTGATCTAAAATAAGGACCTATAGGCCTAGGTCTTGTAGGTCACTTTTGATTATTTTAGGGATACCAACTAATTATTTAAGTTCTTGTATTTCTTAACACTCTCAAACACCACACAATTTTTATATCACTCCTTCAAGGTATTACATAGCTTAGAGATGTTATGAAAATGCCTCCTATGAACCTAAACTAACACTACTATATGTACATACCTATAGGTGCCCCTTTTATATGCAAGGTCTATGTATCAAGAATTGGAACTTTGAGTCAATTTAAACCACTAGATGATCAAAGTATGCAATCATAGACATATGTAGGTATGAGGATATGTATCAAGTCTTTTCCATATCTTTGAGCTTCTCTCATTTTATTTTAGATTCCATGTAATTGAATATGAAATAAATACATATGACTTCTCATTAAAAGGTGTGAATTTGGGATCCTATCATCATATTTATATTCTTTCAATAATAAACTATCATATAAAAACTTTATACTATTACATATTATTGATAATTGAGCCAAAATTGGAAATCAAACTTCTAATAGACTATTCAAACCTTGATAATGTTTCCAAAGAGCAAACACTTGAAGAATGCAAACATGAAACATATTCCAAGAGAGATTGCATGAAATATATGAAACTAAGGGATATTACATGATCAAGGAAGATTTATAAACCTTTGAGAGTGACCACTATGAATAAAAATCTAAACTTGTAGTAGGGTCCACTAGAATAGCTTGTACACCAAAACATTCTTCTTCCAAGTGAAGGCACTTCAAGGAGATAATTTGGATGATGAAGCCCCCATGAATTTAGATCTATGACCTCTAAAAACCAACCTAATAACCATTCATCTCTACCTATTTTTTAAGTGGAGAAATAGGTGCAAGAATAGACCCCTCTCATATGGATAGGCTATAGTGACATGTTTTCACTATTAATGATTTTTCATAAGAGGTCATCAATCTAAAAATAATTCTATTGATTTTAAGCTTACTAGTACGCCTAACAATGTCCAATTTTTCATCTCATAACTCTTTCTCTTTCTCATACCATTTAGTTCAAATTTTCCTTCCTAAGCTTATGAAGGTAATGATGGAGGAGAAAAGGTGTCTAGTGTGTCATTTAGACCTAAACATTGGTCCTAAGTGATCCCAAGGGACACTTATAAACTATTTACAATTGAAAATTTATCTTTTAAGGTCATATAAGTTCTTGTAGATTATCTATTTACCAAGTTTAGGTGTTAAACTATAGATGTTATTAGACACTAACTACCCCTAAACATTGCCTAGCCAATATCTGATATTATGGACATTTTAAATCTTATTGAAACATTTTATTCTTGGAATGGTATGCCCAAATATTCCACATAGACCAAAAGGTGGCCAAAATGTATTTTTTGCATATGAGAGTCAAATAAAAATTTAGAGAATGATATTATGATATTAATTACATTTAAATAACCTTTTACAATGACCCTAGACCAAACTAAACCTTTGACCATGTTTAACACTTTCAAAACCTTGAGACTGGGCCGTAGGACTAGAGAAGTGTACATAAGACCAAAAGTTGGGAAAGACTAGACAAGGACAAATATGACCATATGGAACTATTAATGACCATTTGAGACCATGATAAGACCATGACAAATATTTGACAAACCTTTGAGCTTTTAACTGGTAACCAATTTTGACTTGGGGTCAAAATTTGGTCAACATTCTTGGTGATTCACAAGGGTAGTATGCCTAAAATGCTAATGGACTAGTGGTATTCTCCTTCTATTGGGAAATGGATTCACTCTTATGATACATTATAAAACTTATATTCCTTATAAATACTTAAAACTCGCAGCACACAACAAAAAATAAGTAAACACACATTATGTGACAGGAATTTAGGTAAAACACACAAAAAATAATCAAACAACACACCTAACCTACTATGTGCAGACCTCAAAACACGTTTGAGGTGATCAAATAATCCCTTTTAAATCAACAAGGATAAAAAATAATGTTTTTTGAGTAATATTTGATCCATGAGAAAAATTCACCATATGATGGATTTTCGTCCAAAAAATTTGCTTTTTAAATTTACCAAAGGACTTACCATTCATGAAACTTTGCTAGCTAGAATTACACCACTTGAAACTCCTTTTAATGTTCCTTCTAGATCCTATTTAGGTTTGATTTATGGTGTAGCTTTCTTGATCTCCTTCATGATCATTTGGCACTTATCAACTTGCTTCTTAGGAACGATGAGACCTTGGTTAGCTTCACCTTCATTTAGACCTTGATTAACTTGATGTCTAGAGCCCTCATGCTTGCTTTCTTGATGTCCAATCATGTCTAAAAGTGATCCAATATCAAATAAAGTCTTATGATGATCGTAAATCACATAAACTTTTATCTTAGATTGATTTCATTCTTCCAAGATTGTAACCTGATTCATAGTGACTTGATATTATATATCTTTCTCAACAAGTCTACCAATGACCTTACGATCAAGTTCATGTTTTTTTAGAGGGAGAGTTACCTTATTTACTTGTTGAAATTATTAAACTATGGCATGAAACTAATGCCATAGATCATCTTATTCTTCATGAATATCACACTTATAAATTTCTTAATTTTGAGTAAGAATAATTGCATTGTGTTCCTCCTTCTCATGCTTTATCACACTTGAAGACTTATCATCATCATCTATGTAAAGAAGATAGTTACCTTTTGTATCCTTTTGAAGAGGACCATCAAAACTTAAGTTAGAATGATCATTTCCATCATATTGAATGATGTATGTTCCAATATTAGTCTCTTTAATGAAAACATAAGGATCATATTCATAGGTCTCAGCACCATATTTATCTAGGAAGATATTGGAAATATATTCAATATTGGAAGATACTCCGTCATCTATGACATACTCCTTTTATTCATTGATAGTATTATTTAGATTAGAACTAGTTTTCACATATGGTCAAATGTGAAACTTGGATAATAGTTGTGTTATTATTATCACTTTAGCTCCATGTCTTGTTATAAAATTTAATAATGACTAATTAGAATAAACATGCCATTCTATCTTGATAGTGAAGTATATTTATAGGCAAATATCAAAATGTGTAGGTAGATCCACCACCAATATGTCTTATAGAATTGGGAAACTTGATAAGTCATATAAAAACACTTTCAAACCTTTGATGATCCCTATTGTCTTAGATGGTGTTCCATCAAGTTGTAACACTCCTTTTATATATGTCTCATACTTCAAGCCCAACTTATTTACAACTAGTTTGGGCATGATTAAACTACTTACCCCATTATCCACAATGCAATTATGAACTATGTTATCTCCCACAATGAAGGTAATATTAAAATGTGGGGAATTTTAATATTTTTTGGAGGGCTCAACAATATGAGAAGGTGAATTTTTGAGGGCTACACTAATTTCCTTTGATGTTTATGGATTGATATAAGGTTGGAACAACTAATCTTAGATTAACGCTTTTTGGCTAGGCATGTGGAGTACTTCTCAAGGAGATATGCTTATTTTAGTGTTCTTAAAAGAGTCATTCATATTCAAATGAGAGACACTAACCTTTTCTTTCATCCTAGGAGGAAATGAAATACCTTGATCTTGAGGAAATGAAGGCTTTCATACCTTTCCCAAATTTTGATTTATAAGAGGTATAAGACTTATAGAGTTTACCATGTTTGCAATCATACCTTGTTACCTCGAAGGAGGATTGTCTGGACTTGTATCCACATCTTGAACATCTCCCAAATCTTTCCACTTTGACCTTATGTTGGCCAAAATTTAGGTGCTTTGATTTAGGACAACTATATCCTCTATTTGGAATTTTTCCAAGTGTACTCCTTAAATAAAATATTGTTTATTTGATTCTACCTGCATAGAGCCATCGTCTTCTAATGTCAAGTGAGGAATAGGCCCTCATAGAACAAATTCATCTTTACCTTCACCCTCATTTTCATTAATTTACTATCCTTGAGGCCACCTTAAATAATTTAGGCATTATTCTCCTATAACTAGATTACTATGGAATGAAACTGTAGCTTTTATGGAGGAAGCAGAAGTTGTATTGTAAGGATTAGGTAACCCATGAAAATTAAGTTGACCTTGTTCCATCCCTTGAACATTATGTTTAGTTGTAAATCTATTAGTTTGTAAAGGGTAATAGTAATAATTTTGGTGAGCTCCAAACTTTTGATTTGGTTTCCTGATTTGAGATTCTAAGACCTTGTACTTTACTTGCCAATTAATGGAATCATTTGATTTCCTTGGAGAAGCTTTAGGCTTACTATTTAGATTTGAAATTGGAGCAAGGCTTGGAGGAGGAGTAGAAATGTTAGGAAAGATGGGAATTGAGACATTTGGAAGGAGTTTCATAGCTTAAATAAAACCATTCTCCACTCTAATAACTATATCATAGGCCTTAGGTAATGTATATCCACCCATAGACTACAACATGATACCTATATCAATCCCAATAACTCTAAGATAGGTTAGGAAAAAAAACTTGTAGGGGATTTCATGAGAGGTAGAAACCCATTCCATTTCCTTTAGAAAATTTCATTGAAGTCATGAATGGATTCCTTATTCCTTCTTTGAATGAATTTAAACTAATGAATCAATGATTTATGGTCAATTTTATCTTCAAATATTTGAATCAATAACTTCCCAAGCTCATCCCACATAGTAATACATTATTTTGACAAGGTTATATACCAATCAAGTGCTTTTCCTCTAAGAGACATTGAAAGAAATATGATTTATATGTTGATCTCAGTGATATTATGAAAATTTCATAAGTTAGATATGTCTCTAATATGTTCACTTGGGATGATAAGACCATCCCCATTGAAACAAGGAACACTCTTGGTGCCATTGGGAGGGATATCATCATAGGCAGTAAGGTTTATATGATTTTAAATATTAAAATATGGAAAATCATGTGGCCTATCCATGTTGCCTTCAAAATATTATTTAATCTCTTACTCTTATTGACTTTCAAAACCTTCTTGATCTTCAAGATTATCAAATATAAAGATTGGCTTAGGGTATTGAACTTCAAGACGAAGTTCAGGATGAGGGAGTGGATTTGTATGATGGTTGATTCTACTAGTATCTAACCTTGTAAATAACATGAAGCATGAAATAATGAGAAATAATAAATTAGTCTATAAATATTTGTTATACCTTCGTTGGAGTCTCAAAAGGCTAATTAGGAAACACCTATGTAGTTATTGTCTTGTCATAGCCAGCATTCACCTTGACAAGAAGTGTTTGAAATAATTGTCCCACTAGGCATGTTAGAAATGTTTTCACTAAATTTTTCACCCTTGGATAGGTAGTTCAAGACTTATCCAAATTGAGTGGAACATAGGATTACCCCTAGACTTGCAGGCTATCTATATCAGGAGTAAACCTCTAGATTGAAGGGCTAGCTCCATTGATATGTCTATTTGAGATCATCACCTATACCAATAACTTGTCGAATTTAAAAAGGATATAAATAAAATGAAAATAAACCTAATTTAATTAAGTGATGCACTAATTTAATCTCCAAAATACTACCATGTACTTGTACTATGAAAGATGATTTGCAGAACTAACTTCAACATCTAAGGTTTCTCTAACATAAGTATTTTAACATTGAGGTAAGATGTAATGCATATGCAAAGGTAAATGAATAAGAGGTATATTTATAGACACTATTACTATTCCATAAACTTAAATACATATAAAGACACTAACTATACTTCATGTGACCTATTAGAGAGAAGACTACTTAGACAAAACATGAAAGAATAAGGTGAACACAAGGTTAGATGATTATTACTTGTCATTTAAGTATGAAATAATTTACAAACTTATAAAATATTTTTTAAACTCAAAAATAGATTTAAATATTTTATTCAAAGGCATAAATAGTACTCAAATTAGTAGGGCTTCACCATACAAGATGTGGATTAGATTATAAAGCCAAAAGTGTTTGCTTATATAGAGAAATGTGAAGAGAGAGAGAGGGGTGTATTAAAATAAGATTCACAAGTTTCCATGTGCATTAAAAACATAAAGGTAGTTATTATATAGTAAAAATAAACTTCCAAGTCTATGTGTCTCACTCTTGAACAATCTCTATCCTTCCAAGTAGTGTAAGGGTTACAACTTGGCTTGACACCTTGACTGGCTTCTTAAAAAATGTCCTTCTTGCCAATAATTAATTAACCATGAATTGATGTAAAATATATAATTTTACATATTTAATTCCTTATTAAACTCCTCTGATCTAACATTCCATCATTCATGTGTATAGATGTCTTTAGACTCTTCATTTTTCATGCCTAGCTTGGTCTAAATGGCCCAAAACTCAAGTTCATATTTTACAAGTCATTTTATATTCATGAATGGTATTAAAATATGTTATTATTTTAAAAAAAAAACCATTTACTTCCTGAAACAACTCCCAAGAACTTATTTTACTCTTTTGGCTCTCACTAGGCCTAGTTTCCTTGTAGCCCTAAAAACTTGTAACCTCCTTGTGTAGGGATTTGTATGGATGATAATGAGAAAACAAGGAAATAATATAGGAAAAATTATTTCCTTATATATCCATATAAAATTTCATCCCTTAAATCTGAGTGGAATTCTATCTTTTCTACTTTTCTCTCTCTTGAATTAGGCTTCAATTAGGCCTCCTTGCCTACAACCATATTTTCTTCTTCCAAATTTCTAACACACATGTTAGCACACAAAAAATACCATTTTTAACTTTTAATAGGATATAACCAACCACCATTTCAATATTTAGGTCATGAGACCCTATGTAAGTATGCAAAACAAGAAATCACCTTGTTACCTGGTTTGATTTTGAGCTTGTTTGAGACTACCTTGGAAAATGGGCTTGGTTTGACCACATTTATAATATAATGCACATATTTTTTGTATTATATATTTTTTAAAAATCCCAAATTAACTAATCTAGTGATTATAAAGTTCTCCCCTTCTCATAACACCCATAAAACACCAAAAACCACATAATTCAAGGCATTTATGGTAGTCCATACAAGTGACATTAGAATAAAAGTACATATGTGAAATATCCTTGGAGTTTTCAATAATATATAAGAGGTTTTAGGATAAAATTATTTCATTATATTTTATTTTTAGGTATTTTTGTTATGCCTAGTCATTATCAGGGTTTTAAGAGGGTTTAAAACCTATTTGGGGTCTTAAAAATTGTTCATAAAGAAAAAATCACCAATTGACCTCCTTAAAATTTGAAACCCATCTTGAATAACCTCTTAGATTATCCAAAATGTATTATCTTCCCATTCAAACTATGAGAGCTGGTATGAGTGTCTGAAGTTTCTCCTTAGATAATGGTCCTAGTGTTTTTAAGCTCGAGATAGGTTTAAATTGGGTTTTGAGCCTCAAAACTTAATATTACTGATGGGATAAGATCATTAACCTCTAAAATAATGTTCCCCACTATTATAAATTCTTTTAAAATTATTACCACTCCTTTACATGCATATGGTATACTGGTTAGAGGACATGGGGTTTAAAGCTTGTTACCTCCTTACTAGCCCTCAAGGGTATTTGATTGAAAAATGTGTTTTTGTGAAACTTGAAAGTGTATTGAAACATTTTAAATGAATTTTAATATACAAAAGGGCTCTCCATGTTATTTTTCATACTTTTTCATGCTTTGAGTTCAAATAGATGCCTTGGTCTCAAGATTGTCCCTTGCCAATAGAGTGGGTAAGGTTTAGGACAAAATAGTGGGTATATCCACTACCTATGTGGATTAAAAATTACCATGTATGAATTTTCCTACTCATTACCACCATTTTTAAAAAATCTCAAAGTGTGATTATGCCTACAAAACCCTCAAAACATAAATTTCCCTCAAAAGCTCATTAGGTCTGCTAGTATGGCTTTGATTGACTGTGTATAGAGTCATGAAACTTAGACTTGACTATCGTTATGACTTATTTTATTTATTATAATGACCTTTATAAATATTTAAATGGGCCAAAAATACCTCCATATCATGTTTTATTTCTCACTTAGGTTTAAGATTAGTCTGTCCTATTGAGTTGTGGAGCTAAAAGCTTCACTGAATGTGCAAATGTGGAGGTTGTTAGGTTACACAGTAACTGACATCGGTCAGGCCAACCAACATCGATTATCTCCAGCTACACAGTAACCAGCATCAGTTAGGGATTAGCTAGCATCGGTCACCTTTAGACTGACATCAGTCATCTTTGTGTTTCCAGAACTATTCTAATTTTAGGAGAATAGTTAGTTTGCATGTAAAGACTAATTTTAGTCTTGAGTCCACTTTTCTAATTATTGTTTGCTTTGGGTTCTATTTAAGATACCCATGGGGATATATTATAATATAAGCAAGGTCAATTAGATCTGCAAGTGTGCAAGATCAAGAAGATCTATGGGTGTGTGTGTGCAAGATCAATTAGATGTTCGGGGTAGCAAGATCAAGAAGATCTGCAACACAAGGGGTGAGCAAGATAAGTTAGATCTACAAGGTGCAAGATCAAGAAGATCTAATAGAGACAACTTAGGGTTTGAGTTGGTTGTAATTGATTGAGAGAGATAACTCTTGAAGGATAATTAATATACACCAAAGAGGTGTGGGAAGAGAGAGAAGTCTCTTCATTGTATTTCCTTTTGGAAGAGTTTAATACAGATTGCATTGTTTCTCGTATCTCCTATTCTTTATTGTTTTTTATTTCTAGTTACTTATTACTTCTAGTTTAATTTCATGTTTAGTTGCTTATACAAAAGTAATCAATTGTGATCTAAGATCCTGACAAGTGGTATCAAAGCTACTATGTATACACTAACAACTAACAAGTGGTATCAGAGCCAGGTTCACTAACAAGTGGTAGAGTGGGTTAGTGTTTGTTGATTACAGGTTCACTCATAGAGGTTTCTATTTGAGTGGAAGTAAAGCAATGGTAGAAGAAAGTAAACTAATAATGGAGAAATTCAATGGCAAGAATTATCAATTATGGAGGATACAGATAGAAGATTATCTATATCAGAAAGATATGTAGTTACCATTAGGTGGGGTTTCAAGTAAGCCCACATATATGCAAGATGAAGAATGGAATGTTCTTGATAGAAAGGCTCTGGGATCTATAAGGTTGAGCCTAGCATCATCTGTGATTTCCAAATTATCACAGGAAAACACAACAGTAGAGTTAATGGATACTTTGGCAAATTTATATGAAAAACCCTTAGCTTCGAATAAGGTATTTCTTATGAAGCAATTATTTATTTGCAAATGCAGGAAGGTGGATCGGTATATAGTCATCTTAGTGATTTCCATGGATTAGTAAATTAGTTAAATTCAATCAAAATAGTTTTTGATGATGAAATTAAGGCTCTCTTAATCTTATGCTCTTTACCTGAAAGTTGGGATAGTTTGGTAATGGCAGTTAGTAATACTGCGTCTACTTCAAATATCTTGAAAGTTGATGATGTTTTTAGTGTAATCTTAAATGAATAAATTCACATGAAAAGTATAGGGGAAACATCAGGTAATGCTTTAAGTGTTGAAATCAGGGGAAAGTAAAGAGAGAAGGGCAAGCAAGGGAAATCAAGGTCAAAGATAGGCAATAGATCCAAATCCAAAAATAGAAGAATCACCTACTGGAATTGTGGAAAGAAAGGGCATGTAAAGAAAGATTGTTGGTTGAAAGAAAATCAGCATGAAGGAAATAAACAAGCAAATGATGTAGGTATTGTTACACAAGATGCTCTTATATTTTCCTTGGATAAAGTAGAATCTTGGGTTTTAGATTTTGGTGCCTCTTTCCATGCAACCCCAAATAGAGAATTTTTCTATGATTATGTCCATGGAGACTTTGGAAACATTTATTTAGGGGATGGTGAGCCTTGTCAAATTATTGGCAAAGGAAAAGTGTAGCTGAAATTATAGAATGGCAACACATGGGTGTTGAAGGATGTCATGCATGTACCTGTCCTAAAGCGAAATCTAATTTCTGTAGGAAAGTTGGGTGATGAGGGTTGCACAGTAACTCTCACAACTGAATCTTGGAAAGTTTCTAAGGGTGCACTTGTATTATCTAGAGGTAAGAAAGTAGGTACACTTTATCTATCTACTTGTATTACTGATTCTCATTCTATTTTATCTACTTCAGATGTAGATACAAAGATGTGGCATTGTAGGCTTGGTCACATGAGTGAGAAGGGAATGGATGTTCTTAAGTCAAAAGGTAAGCTTTCAGATTTGAAAAGCATAGATCGAGATTTTTGTGAGCATTGTATTTTTGGGAAGTAAGGTTTCTCAAAATTGGGTCAACAAAGAAGAAGCACAAGTTAGAGCTTGTTCACACAGACGTGTGGGGACCAGCTCAAGGAGCTTCTATTGAAGGATCACAGTGTTATGTTTCTTTCATTGATAATGCTACAATAAAGGTATGGGTTTATTGCATAAAGAGGAAATCTGATGTTTTTGACACATTTAAGAACTGAAAAGCCTTGGTTTTTAATGAGGAGGTGATGGATAGTGATCAACTCAAGAGGCTAAATAATTCTTAGCAGGGCAATCTTGATTTAGATGAGGTTATGATCCAAAATGATCTAACGGGTAAAAATCATCACTCACAGGAAAACACAAACACCGACGTCAGTCAGGAAAAGACCAACATTGATTAGGAAAGAACCAACATCGGTTAGGTGAAGACCAAAGTTAGTGATGTTAGGTAGGTGGAAACTGATGTCAGTCAGGGACATTAGGTGGAATCAACATCGATCGGGTGTAGACCAAGGATGGCCAGAGATGATCGGGATCAGTCACTGTTAGAATGAAATTTGGGCAGACAGCAAGTTGTCAATGAGTCTCAAATGCTCATGAGGAGGTTTGAAAGGGTAAGTAAACCTCTAATTCATTATTCCCCTTCTTTATACTACTTTTTGCTCACTGATGGTGGAGAACCAGAAAGTTTTGAAGAGGCAATGTAGGTTGAATCTAGGAAACAGTGGGAGCATGGCATGAATGAGGAAATTGATTCCTTAGAAGAGAAGCAAACGTGGGATTTGGTAGAGTTGCTAGCTAGAAAGAAAGCACTAAAAAATAAATGGGTTTATAGGTTAAAGGAAGGTGAGAATGGACAAGTGAGACATAAGGCTAGGTTATATGGTCTTGAGCAAGCTCTAAGACAGTGGTATTTAAGGTTTGATAGGTTTATGATAGAGCATGGCTTTAGTAAATGTCAATCTAACCATTGTGTTTATTTTAAAAAATTAGATAATGGTAGTTATATTATCCCGTTACTATATGTAGATGATATGCTTGTTGAAGGTTCACACATGCAGGAAATTACTGAGCTTAAGCTAAAATTAGCTCACACATTTGCCATGAAGGATTTAGGAGCAGCAAAGAAAATCCTTGGCATGAGTATTAAGAGAGACAGAAAAACTCACAGTTTGATTTTGTCTCAAGAGGATTATGTGAATAAGGTAGTGGAGAGGTTTAATTTGTAGGATGCAAAATTGGTAAGCACACCTATGGTTGGACAGTTCAAGCTGAGCAAAGAATAGTGTCCTACATCACATGATGAGGTTGAGTACATGGTATGTACTAGACCTGATATTGCCCAAGTAGTGGGAGTTGTCAGCAAGTTTATGGCCAATCCAGGAAATAAGCAATGAAAAGCAGTTCAGTGGATTCTCAGATATCTGAAAGGGACCAGCATTAGGCATTTATGCTATGGAGGGTCAAACACTTCTCTATATGGGTATGTAGATTCATATATGGTAGGTGACTTGGATGGTAAGAGAAGCACCACAAGATATGTGTTCAATGTTGGTGGAATGGCAGTTAGCTAGATTTCAAAGTTGCAGAAGGTTGTTGCCCTATCTATACAGAGGCAAAATACATTGCAGTCACAGAGGCTAACAAGGAAATGATATGGATGACTCAGTTCATGGAAGAGTTGGGAAAGGAGAAAGAGAGTTGTAGATTGTATGGTGATAGTCAAAGTGTGATTCATTTGGCAAAGGATTCAACCTTTCATTCAAGAACCAAACATATACATCTTAGGTACCACTTCATTAGATAAGTATTGAAGGATGGTCAGTTGAAGCTAGAAAATATCCATATGGATGAGAACCTTGCTGATATGCTGACAAAGTTGGTAACAAAGGAGAAGTTAAATCTTAATTCAACTTTTGTTGGTCTTCAAAATTGAACTTGAAGATGGAGAAACAAGCCAAAAACAAATTAGAGGATGCTGGTATATAGGTATAGGTGTAGCTGTTTATCTCCAAGTGGGAGATTGTTGAGTTGTGGAGCTAAAAGCTTCACTAAATGCGCAAATGTGGAGGTTGTTGGGTTACATAGTAACTGACATCGATCAGGACAACTAACATTAGTTATCTCCAGCTACACAGTAACCATCATCGGTTAGGGATCGGCCAGCATTGCTCACCTTCAGACCGACATCGATCATTTGTGCATTTCTAGAACTATTCTAATTTTAGAAGAATAATTAGTTTGCATGTAAAGACTAATTTTAGTCTTGAATCCTCTTTTCTAATTATTTTTTACTTTGGGTTCTATTTAAGAGACCCATGGGGCTGTATTGTAATGTAAGCAAGGTCAATTAGATCTGCACGTGTGCAAGATCAAGAATATCTTTGGGTGTGTGTGTGCAAGATCAATTAGATTCGTGGGGTAGCAAGATCAAGAAGATCTGCAACACAAGGGGTGAGCAAGATCCAGAAGATCTGCAAGGTGCAAGATCAAGAAGATCTGTTGGAGACAACTCAGGATTTGAGTTGATTGTAATTGATTGAGAGAGAGAACTCTTGAAGGAGAATTACTGTACATGCAAAAGGTGTGGGAATAGAGAGAGGTTTCTTCATTGTATTTCTATCTGGAAGAGTTTAATACCTATTGTATTATTTCTCATATCTACTATTCTTTGTTGTTTCTAATTTCTAGTTACTTATTACTTTTGGTTTAATTTCATGTTTAGTTGCTTATACAAAAGTAATCAATTGTTATCTAAGATCATGACAAGTGGTATCAAAGCTACTGTGTATACACTAACAACTAACATGTCCTTATATAACATGTACATGTATTTTTAGGATCACTTAATGACATTTTAGTTTATGACCTCACCACTCACATCAATGACTTTTTAAATGGTTCATGAACTTGGTTAGAGTCCTAAGTTTAGTCTTAGATCACCCTTTAACACTTACTCCACTCTTTCCCTAGGTTTGATAGTAGTCTGTTTCACTAATAGCCTATAGGTGACTCTTTAGGGTCACTTGACTGTGTATAGGAGTTTCAAGATCTTTCCATCATACCATTGATCTCCTTAATGGACATGAACTATTTTACAATCTAAAGTTAGACTTATAACTCTTTCAATACCTACTTTACTCCTTTTTTATCTTGAAAGTGAACCGATCCTAAAATAGCTTGTAGGTGGCCTTTAGGTATGAGTTTTAGCATCTATAGGTCTTGAAATTAATGATTTACACTTGCCATGATTATTAAATGTATCTAAACCAAATTATTTAAAATTCATTACATAGGTATAGTCCATGATATTTTTTTGACACTTTCAAGTCATTTCTCTCTTATTTCTTCCATACATACCTATAGGTGTCTTAAGACTATCAACTTAGTTTATATTAGTCTCTTGATTATCCAAGTGACTAGGTTTTTTCATCTTATATGTGAGTTATCTCATATTTCATTACAATCAAGTATCCATGTTTGAGCTTTTTCTAATGTTTATTGGACATTTATTGATCCAAAATGAGGACTTATAGGACTAGGCCTTGTATTTCACTTCTGACTATTTTAGGGATGTCATCTAAGTTTTTTAGTTGTTTCCTTTCTTGACACTATCAACACACACTTTATATTTGAATCATTCAAGGTCTTAAATATCTTCTACACCTTATGATAATGCCTCCTATCAACCTTAACTCACCCTATAGTCTATATGGACCTTTAGGTTCCCCTTTTATATGTAAGGTCTATGTGTAGAGAATTGGATATTTTATTTAGTTGGAATCACTAGATGATGGAATTAGGAAATCATATACATATGAAGGTATGAGAATATGTATCAAGTATATTCCATAGATTTGAGCTTCTCCCATTTACTTCTATAGTCCGTACAATTGCATATGAAATAAATATCTATGACTTCTCAATAGAAGGTATAAATTTGGGATATTATCATCATATTTCTATGATGTTAGTACTAAAATATCATCTCATAACTTTGTAATATGACATATTACTAGTACTTGAGCCAAAAATGGCAATCAAAATTTTAGTAGACTATTCAAACCTTGACAATGTTTCCAAAGAGTGAACACTTGAAGAATGCAAACAAGGAACACATTCCAAGAGAGATTAAATGAACTACATGAAATTGAGAGATATTTCATGATAAATGAAGCATTATAAACCTTTGAAAGTGACCACCATGAAGACAAATAAAAACATGCAACAAGGTCTACTAGAACAACTTGTACACCAATCCATTTTTCCTCCAAGTGAGGGAACTTCAAGGAGATGAGTTTATTGATGAAACCAACATAAAATTGAGATATATGACCTCTAAAATCCACCCTCAGAACCATACATCACCATATATTTTTTAAGTGGAGAAACAAGTGCAAGAATAAACCCCTCTCAAATGGATAGGCCATAATGACCTACTATCACTATTAGTGATTGTTCATAACGAATAGGCCATCAATATAAAAAATAATTACACTAATTTCAATATTACTAGGACTCTTAACACTGGAGAAATTTTTATCTCCTAACTCTCTCTCTCTCTCTTTTAGTTGTACCATTCTATTCAAATTTGATTTCCTAAGTTTGTAAAGGTAATGGTGGAGAATAAAATGTGTTTGGAGTGTTTTTTTGACCTTAACTTTGGTCCAAAATATTTAAAATTATTTGAGGGAGACTAAATAACACTTCCAAACTATTTACAATTGAAAATTGATCTTACAAGGTCATACAAGGGCTTGTAAAGTGTCCTTTTGCCAAGTTTAGGTGTTGAGATGTAGATGTTATTAGACTCTGACTACCCATAAACATTATTTGACCAATATTTTACATCAAGGACATTTTTAATCTTATTAAAATATTTTATTCTTGGAATGGTACATCCAACTCTTCCATATGAGCCAAAAGGTGGCCAAACTGTGATATTTTCATACAAGAGTCAAATAAAAGTTAGAACATGATATTATGATATTAATGACATTAAAATAACCCTTTATAATGACCCCAAACGAAACTAAACCTTTGACCATGCTTGAAAGTTTCAAGACCTTGAGATTGACCCCTAAAACTAGACAAGTGTATGTAAGACCAGAACATGGGCAACACTAGATAATGAAAAATATGATCATATGGAGCTATTAAATACCATGCCAATATGATGACAAGATTGTGAAAAACATTTTATATCCCTATGATTTTTCAACCTAGAGGGGGTCACCAATTTTAACTTGGGATAAAAATTTGGTCAATAGTTCCCTCACTAAATAGATATAGAGGGTCAATCATCAATTGAGTGCCCCTCATATATTATGGGACCTATATTTAAACCTCAACTATATATGTTTAAAATATGTATATATTGGTTACTCATATATATATAGAGAGAGATATGGGATAGGCACCACCCATATGTGTCCCCACTATATTATATATACCATATTCATATACTAAATATAAATAAGGATATAAGTTAAATTATCCACACATGACTCACACATCAATCACATATGGTTGATGTTATATATTTGATATACATAAATATTTAGGGGTGGTAGCACCATTAGATGTGTATTCTCAATTGATAACTTAATTTTTAGACCAATCTAGGGCTGTTATATATTTAGGCTCTAAACCAACCCTATTTATATTTATGGAGGATAAGTACACCCTATATATTGATAGAGACTAAATTAATTTATTATATTAATCAAGGTCCAATTGTTATATAAAAACAACCATCTATCCCTATCTATTTTTAAGGAGGGAAAGGGTTTGAATTTGCATTATTAGAGTCATGGTCCAAACAAGTTCAAAATTTACTCCAACCCACTTTGTTAGATATGGGTATAGCCATAATGAATCAATAAAATATAATGAATCAACCCACTTTGTTAGATACACACACACACACACACACACACACACATACAGGGTAGGTCCACACAAAGTGAATTAATCAATGTGAATCACATTACATACGTAATATGATCAAATCATTATATTGTAACAAATAGGAATGAATGATATGGTGATACCATATTTTGTCAGTAAACAATGATATGATCATGCATCCACCCCATACATACATACATACATACATACATACATACATATATATATATATATATATATATATATATATATATATATATAGTATGTATTTAGATATACATTTAGAGTGAATCAAGATATGGGCCAATGTCTATCTATGTTATCATCTATATGTAATTCAATTTATCCATTAAATGATTCTATCAATGATTGAACAAGTCCATCCATGATCAATGCTGATACATTACATATGTAATATGTATGGTATGACTAAAGTGTCTGAATGTGAATAATGACTAACATGACATGAATGATATTTGTGATGTAATCGATATCCATATCGTAGAATACACTAATGACATATGTATGTGTAACATGTTGTTGACATGATATATAATGTAATGGGTTTGGGTAATATTATGTGATAGATAATGCTTTCTCTATTACTTTGATTATTAGTTTCAAGTAATTGACATTATTGAATGGGAGTCCTTATCTATGGGATGCACTAGTGTGGTGGACCCATTAAATATTATGATTTTAATAACTAAAAATATATAGCCTAACTGTTATCTTATCTTGAGATAAAAAACATGGATCATAACTTAAATAAATTCATCTCATGTGTGTGTATCTCATATAGACACACAACATGATAGAGTCTACACGTAACATGATAGAGGCATATTACCTATATTTTATCACCATATACATATAGGGGGGTTGATTTATTTACTTGATTGTTGAGGAACATTTTATAAATATGGCATCCCCATAGTTTATATAATAATTAATATAGTGTTTGTATGTTTATTTTGGCATATAATCCCCATAATCTCAAGTAAAACTAACATAAAAATGTCATTGTATCTGCATAGGTCACCAATACAACCCTTATTACCTCAATCATACCACTTTGGTTATATTTCAATGTGAATTTGGGTTATCATACATATATTTACCCCAAATCATATATATTTATCTTGGTCACAAGTTGATATGGTGATGTGTGTATTTTGGCATAAGGGACTTAATCAATTTGTGACCTATGCACACAAAAACAAAACCTACTTACCCAATTAAAAACATTTTAACCTACATTTAAAGTGAATTGGGGTGATCATGCACAAATGTTTCAAAAAATTTCCTCATTTTCCTGAGTCATAAGTGGATATAGTGTTGTTGTGTAAAGTTTTTCCTATAACAAACCTCACCAAAATTAAAATTGGCATAAAGGGGTGATTGGGTGTGCAAATGTCACTAATGAATCCCAAATTTATAAAATTACACTACATGTTAGTGTGGATTAAAAGAGTATTGGAGTAATCATACATAAATGTGTTATAAATAATTTGTGTTTTCCCTTGCCACTTGGATATGGTGTTGTTATGTTAATTTTAACCTGGATGAATAATGGATTATTTTTCTTGATTACATGTTGGTGGGTAAGTCTTTTTTGTAAAAATTGATATCTATGTTGTTCTCTAGAGTAAGTTCATAACGGAAAAAAATTATGTAGGTTTAAAATTAATAGGAAAGATTATTTTTTGTAACACCTTATACAACATATCTTTGAAAAACATTGATATTTTTAATAACTCTAACATACCAATCCTAGCATAAGTATTATTTAATTCCATGATGATGTCATAACATTTAGGTTAGTCTTCATGTCTTATGAGAGGTGGAGGGGTTTTATGTGTTTCATGTTTAATACATTAATTTTGACACATATGGTGGTTCACCTACCTCATCTAGTGTTAACAACATGGACCATAAAATCCATAATAAACCATGGGTGAATTTTAGGTGTGGGATTGTAGCTAGTATAACCTTGAGATCTCAAGGGAGAATGAACAAGGGGATTAATGTAAAACCCCTTTTTATATTGTTAATAATATGAATATTTGATTTGATATCATAAAAATATGATTGAAGAAAGATTTGGGATTGCTCATTGGTAAGATTAGCCTTATTAGTAAATTTGGACTTTATTTTTACCCATTTGTCTACATAATTCATCTAAAGAAAATATACTATCCATATGTAAAAAAATGAAAATATATATTTTATTAATTATGTCAACCAATAATGTTCATTTAAAATGGTCATGTTTTCATGTGTATTATTAGGAAAAATTAAAAAACCCTAAATTGGATATATGAAACCCTAGAAAGAATGAAAAACTATGAAAAAACTAGTATTTTACACTATTCAAAATGTCTAAATCTTTGCCAATAGATTTTTCCATAATTTGAAATCATGTTTTAGATTAATATAATTAAGATATAATTTTGAAATAAAATTTAGATCAATACATATCGCATTCAAGCATACATATAAAACTAAAAACAATATAACTGATTTTTTTTATTTGATAAGGATATATTCTAAATATGGAAAATGTTGAAGAGATCACCATGTCTTGTAAATTATTCATAGTAGACTACAAAGTGTAAAATTATCTAATATTTTATAAGTGATGATTATGATATGTATAAAATTTTATATGTAATTTGACATGTGATTGAATATGAAAACATTGTAGAAGATGAAAATAATCCTTTAGGATAGAAGTGAAAGACTAATAATGTGAAGCAACAAAGCCTATTTATAACTATATAAGTACTTATATTGTAAAGAAATAATAATTTTGAATTTAAAATATAATTATATAGAGATCATTTGATGGTTCTATTGAATTTTTTATGTGTTTTTTTTAGTGCATAAGTTTATATGTTTTGTTCAAGTCTATGTGTCTAATATAATGAAGATGTATAATTTTGGTGAATAAAATTTTGTTAACTAAATATAATTGAGTGAGAATGAATCTAATTTCATTAATAAAATTTTGAATATATTTAAACTATAATAATATTACATAATATAAACATTGCCATGTTCTAATTCAAATTTCTAGGAACCTCTGCTAAAAATGGTGTGGTGAGAGTAGAATGGAAACATGTTAAGATGGATGGACTTAATGATTTGGTCTATTGGTGAGTAAAAATTAGTTTATACTCATCAAAACAAGTTTCATTATAATTAATCCCATGAGGAAACTTTCAACAAGTGGCCATGTGGACACCTAGGTAGGGGTCACATTATCCATGTGGAACGTGCAAAACAAAATAGGGTGATTCAGATGCCACCCTCATGTCCAAATTTAAGAAGGCTATCTTGAATATCATTACTTCAGTTCATAAATATGATATATATTAAAATCATTTACCACCCAAAATTCTTGTTTTTTTCTTAGGTATTATATTTTTAATGGGGCAATATTTGGTCAAAACCCATACTTTTACCTTCTTATCAAAAAATGAGTTGAGATGGGAATAATATAAAAGAGACATTCAATGATGGATAGGTGATAACAATTGCAAATTCATAGAAGTGGAAGATAGGAGAATATGAGATTTTATGAAATAAATGATAAGTGAACATATATATGGTAATATTTATGAAATATTTTGGTGCAAATTACAAAAAATGTTAGTTGTTTGGTTGTCAAAGATTGAATATTACTAATTCAATCCTATATATATATATATATATATATATATATATATATATATATATATATATATATGACACTTTGTATGCACTAAAGAATAGATAGAAAAGATATGAAACTTATATATCAATTGGATGCATGTGATAGATCACTTGATAAAAACCATAATTGATAAATGCATCACTAAATATTCTATGCAAGGATACAATGAGTTTTAATCTACACAAATTATTATTAAGAGACATCAAAGCTAAATTATTACAATGACTAGCTATACTCTAGAAAAATTTGGTTTTGGATAATACCATGGTGTCAATATTAGTTAATACATAGTAATCATATAGGGCATTATGTGGATGTAGACTGAAAGGAGGTGAATGATGAATAATTGATATAAAGAACTTGAAACTAAAACCATAAGATGGAGGATTTTAAAAAATAGAGCAAGAATGTAATTATAGGACTTGAAAGAGAGATATGATAGTAAAAGAGATGGAATAAACAAAGTGATCCTCATCTAACTATAAATGGTTTATGATATATACTAAGAAGATGACATGATGAATTATACTTCCAAGAGAATCTAGAGACTATGAATATGGGGAACTCAGAGAACCTAGAGGAATATAAGGCATAGAAGAGATCATAGAGACCATCCAAGATTGGGAAAGTGACCCGGATAATTGAGAAGGAAGAAATTATTGAAACCACTAAGACATTACAAAGAATCAAATATAATAGTTAGATGGTAGTTAAAATAAGCATTTACATGGGAGAATATTTTTGGAGATGACAAAATAAAACCATTAAATAAGTTATTTTAAATTTTAGGTTTAAATCAGGTTCAAGCTCAAGTTTAATTGAGGAATATACCTTAGACATGGATCATTAATTCCAATGGGATGCATTACCTATGGTTAATTTGTTAATAGGAATAATTAATGAAGAAGTGAAGAAAAATAATAAGTTGTTTGATGATTTCATAGATAAATTTATAAGGCTATGTGAATAAACTTCAAATTTATTGGAAAATTAAAATATTAGTACTCTAAAGATAATTTCAACAAATACTAACGCACTTGTTATGTCTAGTCCAAAATAACAAGTTAGTCTAGTTGTGAACACATTAAGTATGGATCTCAATTTAGGGTTTTTTAAATACTTACACTAATGATGGGTCTTCTAACCCTAAACATTTATTTTTTGTGAGAGATGAAATGGTAGGTTAAATGTGCCATCAATAATGATGTAAAAATGTGTGTTCTCATAGTGTCCTTGATAATACTATCTCTAAAATTCATGTCAAAAGTAATCCAATAAAATTTTAGTTAAAATATTTCAAAAATAAATTGATTGATGAGTTCAGTATGTAAAAATACACAAGAAAAACTATCCATGACTTGATTGAGGGGAATTAGTTTCATAATATAACATCAGGTTCTTAAATGTCATTAATCAAGTAAATTTATAATTTAATGTATAGATAAATCTTCTTTGTTTTTGTAAGTCTTGAAAACTTTGATAATATTTTATATGTATAAAATGAGTTCACTAATAAAGCTTATTCTAGATCAACTATGATCTTGATTGAGAAGATAAAGGACTATGGAGTCTATCCTCTATACATTACAAAAACATATGCCAAGATAGTTTTAGTTTTACACAAGATGGATAAATTATATGAGATAAATAGACCGAAAATATCCATATGATGCACTAAGTGTGGGAAGGAGGGACATCATAGGAATGGTGTCCAAATATCAATGCATGATTACATAAAAGTTGTCACATATTCAAACATCCAACTACCAAATGTCATATACTATAACAATATATAGTATCTACATAAAACATATTTTAATTTTTTTAAATCACAATGAGAATAATTATACATAAATATTTAGGATTTAAAGGAATACATCACTAGGAATGTATTCATATTAGTTGTAAAACAAGATCTAATTATGAAACCAAAAGTACCAAGTTCAAATGTATATATGAGGCCAACAAAATATTCTACTTATGGATGGATGTCACAATCTCCATAGTACCAAGTTGGGTGGACTCCTCAATTACCACATGACCATGTAGGTTGGACACCATAGTCACCCCAATATTAATCTAGGTGGATACCTCCCTCATTATAATATCACCAACAATCAAAATGGATATCGATTGAGAAGATAGAAGACTATGGAGTCTATCTTCTATCCACTAAAAAGCCATATGCCAAGATAGTTATTGTTTTGTACAAGATGGATAAACTATATGAGAAAAATAGACCCAAACTATCCATATGATGTAGTATGTGTGTCAAGGAAGGATATCATAGGAATGATGTCCAAATATTAGGGCATAATTGCATAAATTTTTTCACATATTCAAACATCCAACTACCAAATGTCATATACTATAAAAATATATAGTATCTTCATAACATATATTTTAATATTTTTAAATCAAAAAATCACAATGAGAATAATTTTATATAACTCTTTAGGAGTTGAAGGAATAAATCACTAGGAATGTATTCATAGTAGTTGCACATCAAGATCTAATTATGAAACTAAGAGTACCAAGTTCAAATGTATATATGACCCCAAAAAAATATTCTACTTATGGATGGATGTCACAATCTCCATAGTACCAAGTTGGGTATAATCCTTAATTACCATATGACCATGTAGGTTAGACACCGTAGTTAACCCAATATCAATCTAGGTGGACACCTCCATCATCATAATATCACTAACAATAAAAATGGACTCTCCCTTCACCTCTAAGATAATATAGGGGATATGATGGCCCAATAAATGGTTGGAATTGACCATAAAGGTAAGGGGGATTTTGAGGAGGGTATTGAGGTAGATGCCAAAGAGTAAACCCAAATTAGAGATAAGAAGACAAACAATCCATAATACCTATTATTTGATACATGTGTGGTGAATATAATCATATTACACAAAGTTATCCCTACAACCCAAAATGATAGAAATATTATGTCTATTATAGAGTCATAGGGAAGCATAATATGAAATATCATCCTGTTATAGAAAATAAAAGAAACAAAAAACTCTTACAAAATGCTAACACAGTGAAATATCATTCTCAATATCATGTGTATTTGCATCCTATTACTATGAATCAATATAGAGAGCAAGGACTACCACCTCTAGAGATGCTTCAAGATAATATGATTAGAAAAGTTTGATAGCATGAATATCTAAATGCTATTAGAGAGAAAGTTTGAATGTTTGAAGCAACATAGTTACTCCAAACCATAAAAAATAAAAATTCTTCAAATTGGGATGTTATAATAGTGGATATATAGATATATGGTTAGTTTTTTTGCAACATAATTAAAGAGGGAGTAGTAAAAACATTGATAGATATTCTTAAGTTGGTAGTTACTTTATGTAATTAATACATACTATAGAATAGTTAAAATTTGTTACATAACCTATTATATTGTGCAAATATGGGACAACAACTCACTAAAAATTTGGTCTACTATTGTAATATCAAAAATACATGGGATGTTGACTCAATAATCAACATAAAACATGCAGGATATGAAGTCTTGAATGTAGTATTTTATTTTGGAACCACATTGAATATGATTTTTAAGTTTACTTGGGAGACCAATGCAGGATAATTTCTTAGCTATAGCCTCATCACATTGAATCTAATAGACTATGGTTCGATTGACCCGATTGAGATATTAGAGTGTGTGGAGATCAAATTGGCTAATTTTTATTATGAGGAAACTTTGTAGTTATTGACATGAAAATACATGAAACACATTACTATATGTTGATTGGGAAATAGTCGACCTATGATGGTAAAATTACCATCAATATATCAGATAATCAATTATATGTGCATAAAGGGGATAAAATCATTATAATTACATTAAATAAGGTAATGATCAAACTTTATATCATTCCCAATTATTTTACATCACCATATTCCTATAGATGAGATAATTGGTTTAAATTTGGAACAGAACCAAAGTCACAAGCTCTATGAAGTAGATAGCTCATTGATTTATCACAACATGATCAATTGTTTCCATAGATATAACAAATGGAACAATTATCATATCAAATTATTTAGATAATAGAGAAAGAAACATAATTTCATATGAAGGAATGTAAGTCTTGACTAGTGTGATGTCAAAAAAGGTCTAAAGTGGACTTTTTTTATTAGGTCATTCCTATGAATATGGATTATATAAAACCCACTCATATGGGAACTTTGCCTTGGGATGTTGCATCTTCAATAAATGGTCATTCAAATATGCATATGCTAAATTAGGAACATGGATAATTTTAACCCTAAATTGTATATGAGGGTTATCTTAAGTTGGTAGTATAATAGGGTTACGAAAATAGAAATGAAAATGAACAAGGGTGATAATCAAATATATAACAAGATAATTAACTTCCAAACTTAGATATAAACATACATTGAATTTATTATGCTGAGTATATATATATATATATATATATATATATATATATATATGTATATATATATATATATGTATGTATGTATGTATATATATATATGTATGTATGTATGTATGTATATATATATATATATATATATATATATATATATATATATATAAAGTAAAACTAAGATATGTAAGGAAATGACAAAGAAGTAATACACTTAGTTGTTTTTTATGCTACCATAATGTTAGATCTAGAATAAGTAGAAAATAATCAAGAAAGATATTCTATAATAGTCATTAGATTATGAATCTGATGCTTCTAGATCTCTATACACTAGCATCAACCTAGGAGGGTTGTGTCAATGTTATTATTTGGGTTCAATTTAACTGTCCTATACAAAATAACTACTAAAAAGGATGTGACCATGTAGATGTTTTTGTATTTCACTTCACCTTCACTTTGATGAATTAATACCTTGGTCATAGACTATCAATCCACATGAAATTGTAAAACCCTACTCCTTCATCTTGATGGTGACATTGGAGATAAATGGGTTAGTGGGCATGACATCACGTTGACCCCAATAATCCCAATATAATTAGGCACTTCCTACATAACCAATATTCTAAAATAGGGCCTCATGATCATGTGGCTCCCCTACATGTTGGCTTGTGTGTGAATCATGCAATATGTGAAAATAAATTACAATAGTGACCTATCTTGTAACTTGAAAAATCATGCTCTTGGGATACTCCTTTAGTACTTAAAACCTTTATATGTTTTGCACCTATGACTAGTATGGAAATAGGGAAGCTTTATTCAATTAAATGCTTGATAGATTTATTTTGATAAATTGCCTTGGTATCTCTTGGTATTTTATAAGTGAGGAATTAATTAGGGTTAATCTTGTATTTATATAAATCCCTTTAGATAAGTAATTTGATTTAAATTAAATATTTTGACAATTAGGATATGTTTTAGTTGAAAAATATGACTTTAGGGCACTAGACACTTGTATCAGGTCAGAATGCTAACATTGATACTAGTGTATATCCCAAAAATTAGTGTCTAAGGATCAAGAAAGTAGGTATAGGTTTAAAACTTGTAGAGATGGAAGATACGTAAATATTAAGCATAATACATAAGATATAAGGACTAGGTCATCAACATAAGACTAATCATACTAAGATATATAGGCTGGGGGGCACAATATACAATAGATGTGAGACTTATATAAGTGAGAAAAGGTCCATAACTAAGAGGAAAAACCAAGGTCTAACTTTTCCAAGTGCATAATGATGAGTTGGCATATAATCCATAAATAGTTTTTACATTTCCCCCCTTTAATATAGTAATGAAATTTTTAGTTTAAAGGAAAAGAATGCATACCTGGTTATGTATAACACACCTTGTCTTTGTATGTGCCCAACTTGAGTTCTTTGCCAGTGACTGACCTATAACTAAGATAATGTTATAGTATATAATCAATACATATAATATGTTTTTTAAAGTATTTTTAATAGATTGAAATTGAAATATAAAGTTTTAAGAGTACATTTGTGTATCAATGCAACTACCTCACCCTTGGTAAGTTGATTTGAAAAAGATGTATCATTATAAGGCTTTGAAACTAAGATTAAGATAAATATAGATAAATTTTGAAATTTTATATATCCAAGGAGAGAGAGAGAGAGAGAGAGAGAGAGAGAGGAGAGAGAGAGAGAGAGAGAGAGAGAGAGAGAGAGAGAGAGAGAGAGAGAGAGAGAGAGAGAGAGAGAGAGAGATTAGAAGTCACATACGCCAATGTTTATATATAAGTGAGTTGACATATGGAAATTGAGCTTGGCTCAACCATACAACCTAATGAAACTTATAACCTAAGAGTGTGTGTGAACCAAGTTTCCCATACTATAAGACTTGTGAGGATAGATGATACTATCATGTCAAAACTAAAAACATGGTAAGATTGAGTGATTTGATAATATCAACCATACCAAAAGGTGAACCAACTACTGTAGTGATTTGGCTCAATATAGTTTGTAAACATCCAACTAGTGGGTGGTGATAATCCCTTATAATATTATAAAAAATGAAATATATTTGGATTTTATAATATTATTCATAAATTACATATCATATGCACCTTAGATATGTCTCATGCTTAAATTGTGTATAATAATGCTACCAATGTATATAACTTTTGCAAACCAGTGAATCTAAATCATATAACTATGTGGTTTGGAAAATTTGAAAAACTATGTAAGTGTGGAAAACATGATTCTGAAGCATTCCTACACTATATATGGAGAAATATAAAAACTAATATAGATACTAATGTGTATAACAAGTTTTTAAAACATGTGCCCACTATAATTTGGAGATGTTAAATACTAAATAAGTGTAGAGAACATGCTTTCAAAGCATACCCCTACTGAACATAAAAATAATGAGTGTGTGAAAGCCATTCCCATATGACATTTCCCTACTGAATATGAAATGATATAATTACCAAATACTAAATGAGTGTGGGTAACATGCTTCCAAAGCATTCCCCCACCAAATCTAAAATATTGTGTCAAATATTGATAACATGCATCTATGACATGCCCTCACTAATATGATTCCCCCTTGAGGTGAGCTAAAGATAGGAATTGGTAGTTATCTCACCTCAAAATTATAAGATAGTTATATAATATGTGAATTGAATAATGTAGCATATAGAAGAAACACATCTACATAGATATACCATTAAAGTGCATAGAACCAATAGGATTGCATATAGGCCTAAGATGCATGATAAATATCATGGCACATTATATATAGTAAAGCTACAATCTCAACAAGTAAATCAAGCATACATGTAAGAGAACTCAAAATCAGGTCAAAAGGAAATGGTCCAAGGATATCAAAAACAAGGGGCATGTCCAAATGCTACATAATCAAAGGGACATTACTTAGTCAAATGTCTATACAATAAACAATGACATATGAAACTGTTAATGAAAGCATTCATAGGAGTGGGGGAAAAAACAAATGAGCATATTAAAATTATCGAATAAGTATTGTAATAACTAGGTAAGACACTTAAGGAAGTACATAAAGGAAAGCATAAGAAACTAGCCTATAATGTCATAGTTTCCCATGGATCAAATGTGTTCATAAAAAATGACAAATATATATAATTTCATGGACCATGTGTAATAAATAATCATGGTTAACTATACGCTTAATTACATATGTAAGATCAAACATGATAATGAAATGTGATCATCAAACCATATAACCTATGTGTATAAAAATAAAGGAAGGAAAATGTCCCCAATATCTGGATGACATGAGTAGAGTGAAGGCCCAACACCCAAAATAGGATTATATCATGTATCTATGTATTCTTGTATCACACTCAAGTATAAATGTGACATATATGTGTATGTAGGATTAAAGGATTTCACCATCAATGAACATGGAAATAACACATAGATGCCAAGGAGCTAATAAAATATGTAGGTGTTGAAAGTTTTTTTATATTTTTGAATGTTTTCTACTTTTTTGGTATTTTTTGAAGTATTTTAAGAGCCTAATCAAGGAAGTCATCATCATCAAAAAGTGTAGGACCACCTAGAAATTTTCACAATATTTGTTTATATCACTTCTTTACTACCATTTTAATGTTATTGTTTAATGGTTTAACTGAAGCTAATGGCATAGGAAAATAATCATGGTCATCATTTTGTACAAAAATATGTGTATCTATATTAAGAAAATTAACACATGTTTATAGTATCTAGCTTAACATTCATCAAGGCTAGCCAATTTTGTCTAAACTTTAGTTTTGAATGTGGTTCATGGTTTAATATACATATAGTCAAAGTTTCCATATGTGGGTCACATAGGATAGGTAACCAAATGTATCCTCAAGATTCTAGCATTAATGGAGAATATGTTAGATCATTTGTATAATGTCCTAAATTTATAATAAAAGTGGTAAAGTAAATTTTATCCCACATGTTAATCAAATTAGATATGATGGCAATATACACCATCAATATGAGTAGTAATGGTTAAATAATCATGCTCTAATCACTTTGAGAAATAGTTATTTTATGAAAGATACGAGGAGTTTTTTTTTATTTTCCTCATGTCAAACACAATATATATGCATCCTTAATTATTATATTTTTGAAATTGGTTCTTAAATGTCTCACATTGATTGGTATGAAGTATATTGATCTGATGATATTTACAATATGGTATCATGTCTTATATGGGTAGAAGTCTAAGACATGATTTATGTCTAGAAGAAGGTAGAGAAAATAGTTTATGCTCAAGTGACATAGATAACATGGAATTTCAATTATACTATTGTGTCATGATCTATGAAATTTGTTGTGAATACTTTTTATAAGAATCCACATTATTCACATGATGAATTTACATTTTGTCCTTGTAAGGTTGGCTCAGTTTCTTAACCAAGATGGGTGTATAGAGTAATAAGCATTTACATGCTCATATGTTATTTTCTTTTTTTACCTTATATAGAATCAGTTTTTTACTTTATACATGTGGGTTTAGCTTATACATACCAATACCTATAGGTTCAAATAGGTTATGTGGTAGGTGATCACGTGGATCAAATTTTAAGTTTTGATTTTTCTCATCTGCCATAACATAGTTTGTATCATCATCACTATCATAGTAATTTGATACATATCCATCTTTTTACTCTATATTGACTAATAAAGGAATTCCAAATGTTTGGATTCTTGTAGTTTTTTTTGATCTTTTGGTAATGGTTCTTTGTCATTATGCATATCTATGTGAAAATCACATTTTAATGTCGTATTTGCATATGGAGATAAAGTATGTATTGTAATTGACTCACCTATTTTATATGTATGGATATGCTTTGTAGGGATGAATTATTTAGGTGGTACCATTATAGATATGCCTACAGTTTTGAAATGTATCATTTTTCAAAATTTGAAAGGTTCATCATTAGTAGACATGGATAATAAGGTTCCCTCATATATGATCTGTACACATCAATGAAGTGTAGATGGGATTGTTGATGCTTAGAATTGAGCTATTTACAACACCAACAATGGGAAGTTTTAGGAATGTGGGACTTACAACCTGAAACGACCTCTAGATTTTAAAGAAGCTAAATCTTCTTTATCTCAAATGTATTGTGAGAAAAGGGATAGAAATTAAATGGAAACACCAATGCAATGAAATAAAATTTAACTATGGTGATGCGCCTGAGTTTAATTCAATCCTTAATACTAAGAATAGTGAAGATATCTTTAGGATTCAATGACATTAAAGACCAAACAATGCATGATCAATGTAAAAGATGAAAAGAAATAGAATCAAAGGCTCACAACTTAGATGATTTTTTAATAACACATAAAATATCAACAAAGGTAGAGAACTTAGTATTCTTATTAATTTTTTAGTCACATAAAAGGCACAGATACATGCACAGTTACACAAACTTTTTGAATTAATAGAATAGAACAAAGGCAATTGATATTACTGGCCACAATAAGAAAGTATAAAAAACTTCTTAATAACAATCTCTTGAAAAAAAGTTTATCTTCTAATGATGATATCTTCTTCTTTACTTGTGATCTACACCCATATTTATAGCATAGGACTGGTTCTAGATTTCCCACATGTTCCCTTCCCAATAGTCTAACTAAACTCTAACTTAACTGGAAGTGTACGATCAAATCCCAATGGCCTAACCGAATTGGAACTTAACTGGAAGTGTCTAACAAAAGATATTTTTTGGATCTAAAACATTTAGTCTCCCTACAATTTCATTGGCTAAATTAGATACATGTGATGCTTCCCACTATGAAATAGGCAAGGACGCCTAGTAGCTTCTGCTTGCCTCACTTGAAAACATCTCATTATTTAGGAGGCACCAAAAAATGACACTTGGAAGCTTCCGTTACATCTATAGAAGACACCGTCACTTTCTAATATATTTAGACTCTTTACTATGTCTTTGTATTGGGAGTGTTCTAGCTTTGACATCTGTCACAATCCACTACTTTTAAAATTTATCAACATATAAAAAATGGGACCCACAACACTTCTTGCCCTGAGTAGCTTTAAAATGGGAATGGGGATAGGTGGCACTTTTCACTGATCTTTAACAAATGACACTTCATATCTTTCACTGAGCTTTAGCTACCTTTTGAAAGTCCTATGGAAGATCACACATGGCAGTCTTCATGGGGCTCTAACTATATTAATAAACATTTGAGACTTATTTTATATTTACACGTACAATGACACTTGGTGTGCTTTGTTTACTCTAGCAACTCACTTGGGACCCACCACAGTCCTTACTCAATAATGAAAAAAAATGAAGAAACTGTAGATGTTGACACATGGCAGTCTCTATCGAGCTTTAACAAGGGACATGTGGTGGCTTCCACTGCATTTAGAGAAACACATCAAAACCTTCCACAGTTACCACCTGGTGCCTTCCACATGAGAAGCTTATTTAAAGAAGCCTTTGAAAATCATAAGAAACTTGAAATGTGGATGCTGACACTTGTTGCGCTCCATTGAGCTATACCAGGACATGTGTTGGTCTCTAGGTAACTTATAGAAATTATAAAATGTGTCCCAGTTGATGACACTTGGTAGCTTCCACTCGACTTTGAGACTCAGACAAATTTTGAGGCAAAATGAAAAACTCGTGCAAAATGAAAAATCCATGCCTTGTGTCATAGCCCTCACTGCCTCAAAACTGAAATGCGTAAGGACAAAACTTGGAGCACACAATTGAAACTCAAAATAAAAATGTAGAGTACAAGAATTGTAGAGTAAAATACTCTACATTTTTATATTTAGTTTCAGTTGTGCACTCTATGTTTTGTCCCAAAGTGTTTCAATTTTGAGGTAGTGAGGGTTATGACATAGGGTGCAAGTTTTTCATTTTGTGCGGGTTTTTCATTTTGCATCAAAATTTGTCTAAGTCTCAAAGTCGAGTGAAAGCTACCAAGTGTCATCAGTGGGGACACATTTTAAAATTTATATAAGTTATGTAGAGACTAACACATGTCCTAGTATAACTCAGTGAAGCACGACAAGTATCGACATCCATATTTCAAGTTTCTTATGAGTTTCAAAGGCTTATTTAAATAAGCTTCTCTCAGAGTCACGTAAAAGGCACCAGGTGGCAACTGTGGAATGTTTTGATGTGTTTCTCTAAATGTAGCAAAAGCTTCCATGTGTCCCTTGTTAAAGCTTAGTGGATATTGCCATGTGTCAACATCCATAGTTTCTTCATTTTGTTTCATTATTAAGGATTGTGGTGGGCCCCAAGGGAGTTGCTAGAGTGAGCAGAGTGCACCAAGTGTCATTATCCATGTGAATCTAAAATAATTCCTGAATGTTTCTATAATATAGCTAAATCCCCATGAATACTACCACATGTCATCTTCTATAGGAATTTCAAAAGGTAGGTAAAGCTTAGTGGATGTTGCCAAGTGTCATTTGTTAAAGATCAATAGAAAGTGCCACTTGTCCCCATTCCCCTTTTGAAGCTACTCAGGGCAAGAAGTGTTGTGGGTCCCATTTTATGTATGTTGATAAAGTTTCAAAGCAATAGACTATGATAGATGTCAAATCCAGAACAATCCCAATACAAAGACACAGTAAAGAGTCCAAATACAACAAAAAGTGTTGTGTGTCTTTTGTAGGTGCAACAAAAGCTGCCAAGTGTCATTTTCTAGTGCCTCATAAATAATGAGACATTTTCAAGTGAGGCAAGTAGAAGCTGCCAAGTGTCCTCACCCATTTCACAATGGGAAGTGTCACATGTATCTAATTTAGCCAATGAACTTGTAGGGAGACTAAACATTTTAGATCCAAAAAATATTTTTTGTTAGACACTTCTAGTTAAGTTCTAGTTCAGTTAGGCCATTGGGATTTGATCTTGCAAGGAGACTAAATGTTTTAGATCTAAAAAATATCTTTTGTTAGACACTTCTAGTTAAGTTAGAGTTTAGTTAGACTATTGGGAAGGGAACATGCGAGCAATCCAGAGCCAGTCCTATGCTATAATTATGGGTACAAATCGTAAGTAAAGAAGAAGATATTATCATCAGAAGAGAGAGAGAATTTTCTACAAGAGATTATTATCAATAAGTTTTTTAGACTTTCTTGATGTGGCCAATAATATCATTTTCCTTTGTTTAATTTTCTTAATTTAGAAAGTTTGTATAGCTATGCATGTATCTGTGCATTTTATGTGACTAAAAAATTAATAAGAAGACTGAGTTATGTGCCTTTGTTGATATTTTTTGTGTTATTGCAAAATCATCTAAGTTGTGAGCCTTTGATTCTATTTATTTTCATCTTTTACATTGATCATGCAATTTTTGCTCTTTAATGTCATTGAATCCTAAAGATAGCTTCACTATGCTTAGTATTAAGGATAGAATTAAACTCAGGTGCATCGCCATAGTTAAATTTTATTTCATTTTATTGGTGTTTCCATTTAATTTCTCTCTTTTCTCATAATACATTTGAGATAAAGAAGATCCAGCTTCTTTAAAATCTGGAGGTCATTTCAAGTCGCAAGTCCCACATTCCTAAAACATCCCATTGTTGGTGTTGGAAACAGTGCAATTTTAACCATTAATAGTTTTTGGCATGCTTGGTGGGGCAATATCTTGAAGTTTCTTTCAAAACTGTATGAACTAAAGAGCTACAAGGAGTTAGAGTTGTGGACCAGTAACAAGATATCAATCTATTGTGAACCCAGGTATTCTTTTACCACCATTGATAACTAATTCAAGAAGGGTTAATCAGTTTATAATAATACCTAGAGTAAACATGGGAGCACCTATACCCCCAAGAAATTATTCAAGATGGAACACTAGTAGTCCTCTGATTCTTCTAATACCACCATCCACTTGGGATCCTATTCTAGTAAATTTCCTAAAAGCTCTACCCAAATTCAGTGGGCAAGATTTCAAAACACCTAAAGAACATCTACAAGATGTGTCTGATGTATGTGCAATACATGTGATCACACAATAGAATGTGGCTATAAGATTGTTAGCATCTTCTTTTAAGGGAAAGGATCTAGACTAGTATAGATCTTTGACCCCCAAATACAATATCTACATGGGATCAACTTGGAGATATTTTCTTTGAAAGATTTGAAGAAAAGGGTGATAAATCTTCTTTATTGCAATAATTGATTACTATCAAAAGGGCACCACAATAAGCAATGACTAATTTCAACTCAAGATTTCAAAAGACTTGGAAAAGAATTCTTGCTACAGAAAGACCATTACTAGGTATGGCTATAGTATTTTATCTTAAAGCTTTAAATTCAGATATATCAATAATGATTCAATCACTTGGAGGTCAGACTCTTCCAGAAGCCTATGACTATGCAGTCAGAGCTAAAAATAATTTAATAGATGCTAGAAAGTTACATCCAAGGCTTCCCATGCCCATGTTTCTAGAGATTACCTTACCTTTGCCTTAAGAAGCCCCTAATCCCATAGCCCCACCTGTATCTATGTATACATTTCCCCAACAACCTACCAAAGAACTTGTCCCTATCTAGTCATCTGAGATGGATGATGTCAAGAACATCTTAAGGACATTTTCTTATGAGATAATCAACCTTAAAAGATATCATAATCCTTATCCTAGACCCCAATATCAAGGCTACCAAGGAAATAGACTTCCACCATAGCCAAACCAGTATCAGGATCCTCAAAGGAAAACTAACCCTGAGCAATCAAACCAATTAGTTGTAGTCTCTACACCCTCACAGACTGTCCCCACTAATCCAAATAGGGAGATCATTCAAGGGTAGAATAATTATGTGGATGGCACTAATGCCTGGTATTTCCCTTGTAATGATGCTCATATGCCTAGAGATTGTCCCATGGGTAATCTACAATAAAAGATAGCAGAGCAAAGGAGAATGTATGGACAATTTCCAAATACTTTTGATACTCAAGCCTACCAATCCTCTGGTATGCCAAATTTAGTCATGATGGCTTAGACGCAAGGGATTTCCTTATAGTAAAAATAAGAAATAGCCCCTAAGCATGATTTATTTTCATGGGTTGAAGATGAATATTCAGTATTCTTAAATGAAGCTTCTACTTCCAAGAAGCCATTGGTACAATCAGATTATTACACCAGATCAAAGAGAAAGATGATGGAATAGCCTGAAGTCATAAATAATGAGACTATGGGGAATCCTCCATTTCAAGGTCATCAAAACATAACTACTAGACAAGAAATACCTCAGCCAATGCAAAACCAAGTAATTTCTAGACAAGTTCAAGAAAAATCAAGGTACCCTTATTATCCAAGAACCCAAACACTAGGACCAGTGAATGTGGTGGATCAGCTGAAGAGGACTCTAGCACATGTGTCAATATGGGACACATTAGCTATTCTTGAGAAAAAGACACTATTGCAAGAAGCTCTATAAGGCCAAGCAGTGCCTAAACATACTAGTACCAAAGAAGGACCTACTGATAAAGAAAAGATAAAAGATATGGTTCCTTTACAGACAATAGCCCTTTTAAATAATGCATAAGAGGTAAGAAAATCCAAACTAGAGCCCTTCTATTTATCTTTTATAGTTTGAAAGAAACTGTTGCATAATGGAATGATAAACTCAGGGGGCAGTACTATAGTAATGCCTAAACAAATAGTAGATGCTTTAAAGATAAAGTATGAGCCACTTACTGGAGGAGTTATGCAGCTGGATGGGAAATCAGTGCAAACAATAGGTAAAATTAAACAAATCCCATTACAATTATATACTTGCCCTAATATAATTGTCAATCAAGATGTGGTAGTCATAGACATACCCCCTATATTTGGCTTATGTTTACCCAGAGAGTTCACAGCCAAGATAGGAGGATATATGTCACTTGATTGGTCTCACCTTATCCTAAAAACCAAATATGGTTCAAAAATGAAAATACTATCTGAGCCACTATCTAAGGATCATATCACCAATGAACCAACCCCAAAATTAGAGGCTGCTCATGATATGCTAAATAAGGAAGAAAGGGACTTTGTTGAAGAGTTAGGTGACTGGATTGAACATAACCAAGAGGAGGAAACTAACCAATTATTAACTAGGATGCAAAGTGACCCATATGGAAATTATGACTCCACTTGTCTGGGCACTTATGTCATATTTGATGAAGACCATGAAATCCCAAATGTTTAAGGGAAGAAATGCCAAAGGCTCAAGAATCTAAAAAGAGCTCAGAAATTTGGACCTTACATTTTGATGGCACTAGAAGTAAAAATGGTGGTGGAGCAGGAATTTATCTTGTTACTCCAAATGGTGAGAAAATTTTAAGAGCCATCTATTTTTAATTTGCTTGTACTAATAATGATGCTGAATATGAATCCTTAGTACATGGTCTCATGTTAACCAATGAAAAGGGAGTAAAGAATCTGATAGTAAAAGGAGATTCAGAACTAGTGGTGAAATAAATTAGAGAAAAGGCAATAGCCAAAAATGTAAGGATGAGATCCTATAGACATAGAATTTGGGACTTAATAGATGATTTTGAAGCTTTCAATATTGAATTAGTTCCTAGAACTCAAAATTTTGAAGTAAATAGGATGGTACAGATTGGCTCACAGTTTGACCCAGCAACTAGTCTATTAGTCAACAATGAGTCAGTCAAAGTTATAGTAAGGCCAACTATCTTAGACAATGATGAAAATTAGTCTTTGAAACTGATTTTTAGGTACTCTCATTTTTTCAATAGTCAGGGGAATTTGTTGATCAATTTCAACCCAAAATTGAAGAAGCATATGGAGACCAAGTTATTCAATTAAAGACCAATAAGCTTCCTAAAGGCTTGTTTACTTTAGAAAACCTATTTGATCTAGAAGATGTTAGCCTAGAGCAGAAAAGGTTTCAAGCAAATAAAGTAGATTATTCTGAGATACAAGTGAGGGAAGGGATAAAACTAAAGATTGTAAATTTTTCAACCCAAGAGGAAAGGGAAAGACTAATTGAATTGTGTAAAAGATATGATAGAGTAATAGCCTAGACCTATTAAGAACTGAATAGCTATAACAAAGACATCATTCAGCATACCATAGAATTGACTGAAGGATCTAAGCCAGTCAGATAGAAGCAGAGGCTAGTGAATCCAAAGATTGAACCTCTAATGGTGAATGAGTTGCAAAAACTCTTATAATCTAAAATAATTTTTCCAATCAAACACTCAACCTGGGTATCCAATCTAGTACCAGTCAAAAAAATGAATGGTGATATAAGGCTTTGTGTGGATTTCAGGGACCTAAATAGAGCATCTCTAAAAGATCACTATCCCCTACCCTCTATGGAAAAAATTTTACAGACTGTGACTAGATCAAAAAGATTTTCCTTGTTAGATGGTTTCTCTAGGTACAATCAGATTTGGTTGGCTAATGAAGACCAACACAAGATTGCATTTAATACCAAATGGGGAACGTTCACATATGCCAAGATGCCATTTGGTCTATCAAATTCTGGAGCCACTTTTTAAAGAGAAATGGATGTAGCATTTGGATAACTCATAAATAAAATCATTCTGATTTATCTTGATGATCTCACTATTTTTTCCAAGAATGTTGTTGATCATTTTGATCATTTACAATCTATTTTTAAGAAGTGTTAAGATTTTGGAATATCCCTAAATCTCAAGAAGTGTATCTTTGTAGTACCTTAAGGCAAACTACTGGGACATGTAGTATCGAAAGGAGTCTCTATAGATCTAGAGAGACTTGTAGCCATAATAAACTTGCCCCTGCCAGTAAATAAGAAAGTAGTTCAGTCCTTTTTGGGAAACATTAATTTTGTTAGTTAGTTCATATCAGACTTTGCAGGCCTAGTGAGACTAGTGACACTCTTGTTAAAAAAATACCTAGTGTTCAAGTGGACTACAGAAGGAAGACAAGCTTTTGAGGAGGTCAAGAAAGTAATTTCAATAGCCCCAGTACTTAGTAACCTAGACTTCTCTAAGTCTTTTATAATGTATGTTTATGAATGAGAGTTCAATATTGCTTTTATCCTAACATAGAAAGATGATCAACAAGAGGGAGAACACCCAATAGCCTTTTTCTCAAGGACTCTTAGAGAGTATGAAGCCAGAAATAACTTTGTGGAGACATAGGCATATGCTATGGTAAAAGCCCTCAAGAAATTTAGGCATATGGTATCAGGAAGTAAGATTCTGATACTTGTGGCTCATCCTAGTGTCAGAGAATACATTATGGAAGGGGAAATTACTAAAAAAGAGGAAATTGGATAACAAAGATCCTTGAATATGATATAGAGGTTAGACCCACTAAGGTAGTCAAAGGTAGGGGGTTGTGCCAATATATGACTCAAGATATGGAAAAGATGATAACTAAAGAAATAGAAAAGGAAATTGTATTGAGGATACAAGAAGTTGATCATAACTCCTGGGTCATAAACAGAATCCATTTTATGAAACATGGAATTTTCCCAAAAGATCTCTCTCAGGACAAGAGGAGATACTATAGGTAGCAAGGGGTCTATTTTATTTTAATTAATGAAGTTCTTTTTAGAAGAAATAATGATGACATACTTTTAAGATGCATAGAGAAAGATGAGGCTCATAAAATACTACATGAAACGCACCATGGAGTCTTAGGTGGACATTTTTATGTAGGAACCATAGCTATAAAAATAAGTTAGGTAGGTAATTTCTATCCCACTTTATTTATAGACTATTATAAAATAGTCAAAAAGTGCCAATCTTATCAATAGTATGTGGGGATGAGAAGGAATGCAACAATGCCCTTAGTCATATAATTGTTGATGAACCCTTTTCTCAATGGGGTCTTGATTTCATTGGAATGATCAATTTGGTGTCGAGTATGGGACACAAATGGATTTTAACTACCATTGATTATTTTACCAGATGGAGTGAGGCAGTACCACTCAAAGAAGCAATAGAAAATGTGATCCTAGACTTTTTGGGGGGTATCACTACTCACTTTGGGCCTCCTCATACCATAATTTTAGATAATGCTAAGGCATTTTTATGGGAAAAAATATCTGACTTTGCACTAAAGCATGGAATCTATCTAAAAAATTCCTCAAATTATTACCCTTAGGGTAATGGTTTGGCAGAATCAACCAACAAGAATCTGATTAGACTTATTAAGAGAATAGGGGATGATCATCATAAAGAGTGGCATAAAGTGCTTAATATAGCACTATGGGCTGATAGAATTATGACTAAACAAGTGACAAAGATGTCCCCATATGAATTGGTCTATGGTAAGCCTACTATAATGCCCCTGAGCTTGGATATTCCTGCTCTCCAGTTATTAAAATAGATTGAAACTGAGGAAAATGGCCCCATGCAGGTCAGACTTGCTGAACTCTTGGAAGTTCAAGAAAAGAGGGATGCAACACATGAATAATTAATGAAACATCAAAAAATAATCAAAGACTTCTTCAATAAAAAGACTTCAAAACCCCATTTTGAAGTAGGCTCAGTTGTTTTGAAATGGGATGTGAGAGCTGCCAAGCCGGGTCGACACACTAAATTTGAGGCATTATGGGCTAGCCCCTATAAGATTCGTGCATGTAAAAAACAAAATTCATTTGAGATAGAAAGGATGGAGTGTGAACTTGAAGATATTCCTATGAATGGGATCTACCTAAAACATTTCAGTTAAGTTGTATCTCCTATGTATCATAGTTAGATAGTTTCCCTTTCCTTGTTACTCTATTTTCCCATTTTTCTTTCCCACTCTTTCTTTTAAATAAGTGTTATTTGAACACATGGCCATGGATTAGAGTCTTTTAAAAATTTCCAAAAATCTCACATTCATTAAATATCTTTTAAATCCCAAAATTTCCCAAGGTACCTTTATGCAGCCACTTTCATGACGTGTCTGACTCGCTATCCCACATAGATTTAATAATATTTACGAATGGTTATATGATTTTAATGCCATTTTTGAGACTTTATGGGTCATTAAATACCCTATTAACAAGATTTAAGGCTTAACTGTGTCTCATCCATTCTTATGTCTGCTAAGAGAATCCCTATTACCTGCATTTTCAATTCATAGCAAAACCTACTTAGTAAAAGTGCCTTCCCTATTGCAAAGCTTCCATAATTTTTATGATGGTTCACTAATTCCCAGTAAAGATGTAGATATTGAGGAACCATAGTCTTCATAATAGGGGTATAGGATTTATGAATCCATTGATAAGATTCTCACCAGTAAATCATATGCTTTGGCCATTGCACAACCCTTAAAGACCTATCCAAGGACTAGAGTCCCTAAAGTTGGTTATGCGATCAACCCAACAAAAGTGAAAGATTTTCTAAATGAAATCAAGGACTCAACCATTCAAAATTTTGGCAAAGCTCTGTGAGAAGGGGCACACCAAAGATGTATATAGAGGGCCAAGGTTGGACAATACAAAACATTCACAATGAGGAATGGACTTCCCAATTGGCACAATTCATTGTCCCAAGTGTACATCCATGCCTTTACTTAGTTGAAATATGCACCAAATTATTTCATGCACCCTCAAACACCATACAATAGGGTCAATTCATGGTGAAAATTACACTGAATGCCATCAGGGACATGTTGGACCTATATCATGACAAGACAACCACATTTCCCACCATTGCCAAAATGTAGAAAACATGGACAAACATCAATAATCAATTGAGGTTTCTAAGATCAAAATTGTAATTAGGGGATGATGATACCATTATGCCAGTCCTACCAACAATAAGGGCACAATTTGTACAGGCTAGTCAAGAGGCACTATCTATGATGGCATTAATTTTTGGAATGGAAGAGGATATAACCATCTATGAAGAACAAATGGACATTCTCTTCATATTAAAACTGTAGACAAGTCTCAGGCGTATTAACTAGATTTCTCTGAGTAGATTTCCTATTCAATGGTTGACAAACTCATCCATTTCAAATCTAAAGAGGTTTTCAGGTATTCTTCTTATTTGTTTCACCTCATGTTGAATCAAAACTCTAGAATCTTTTCCCAACATATGCATTTGAATATGTATGACCCAAGTTTCAGTCATAATATGACCATTCCTGTGTCTGCATGGACACATATCTTATCCAAAACAAGTGACCCATATGAATTTTGGGAACTTTTTTTTGCCCCTACCTTTTGTCACCTAAGCCCAGAGCCTATTGAAAATAGATTAACTCCAAGTGTCAGAGGCTTCATGACAAATTGCACTATTCTTTGTGACTAATTTTTTGGATCCCATCATACTATCATTAGGGTCCATGGTTTTAATGGAGAACCAGTGTTGTTACCCACAATTTTAACTCTTAGGCTAGCATTCTTAGAGGTCACCTAGCAAGTGTCTATGGTTGATAATAAATATGGCACTGGGAAGAATAAAAATAAAATGTATGATATTCCATGGGTAGCAAACAACATGGCCTTAGAGGTCAGAGATGCTGAGCACTTATTGCTGAGAAAGATAGCCTTCTTGGGTTTATTTTTGATTGAAGATAAATGGAGATATGACCCAAGCAGTTTCATAACATCATGGGTCAAGAATAAAAAGGTTGCCACTAAAATTGTGCATGAGGCCCATCCCTTTTGGGAAAATATAAGAAACCCTAAGGAAGATATTCTTGATTTATATGTAGAATTGAAAAATTTTCCCTTACAGGAGGCCAAGCCATGGGAGACCTTTTATGATAAGAAAAAGGATTTTGACCCTAAAATCAGAATGACTTTTGGTTTAAGAAGGGCATTGAAGAACAAAGACTAGAAACCTGAGAAAATAGAAGCCTATTGGAAGTATAGGTAGGAGATTAGTGAGACAACTCACTCTTTTGGTAATGTAGATTCAAATGAGAAATGGGAGGCAATCTAGGATGAATTTCATCTATCTTTTGTCTCTAGCTTTGATACAAGCAAACTATAGACATAGGGTGGAGAGTCAGAGGTGGAACCAAAATCCACTCATAAATTACAGGCCCCAAGACAAGCCTCATCTATAGTTATAACTATCTGGCCCCAATCTCTTAGTGCCATTGAAAAACAAAAGAGTGTGGTATCCTCACCACCCAGACCTTCTCCATTAGTGTCAGCCTTTGGGGTTCCCAATTTTTTATAATCACCACTAGCAACAGTGGTAAACATTGAAGAGAAGGAAGCACAACAAGAAAAATAAAGGCCCAAGAAAGATAAGAGGCTGGAAATTTAGCCTGATTCAGAGGAAGAGGTAAAGCCCTCACAACATCAACTACTAAGTACATATGTTTCTCCTTAGGTACGTGTTGTTTCTCCTTCTTTTCAATATTTTTCTTCTTCTATAGGGGTGGCAATCCCAACTAGCCAAATAATATCCCCTACCACCTTTGTTGTGCCAATTTACCAATCTACCCCACCTATAGCTACTCAGGCCATGTTATCACATGCCACATCATTGCCTTCTTTTTCCCCCTCTATCTCAAATAATATACCTCCATACATTCCCCTAGCCAACATTTGGCTTTTCCCTATGGCTTGCCACATGGTTATCCTTTTGTGTCTAGGTTTATTGCCTCTCCCTCTACTTTCCAAGCTCAAGTAGACACTATTAAGAAGGCTAGGGAATCCTAAATGGAGAAAAAGGGGATGAAAGATAATAAATCTCTTACGACACCACATATGAGGTCACTATTTGACCTAATCCAGTAGCAGCTAACTATGACCCATTTGTCAACTAATGTAGTCAAGCTAAATGAGTAGATGCAGCCTCAAGATTATATAATGAGTGCAGTGGCTATGGATATGTCACTTTTTAGACCATAGGATAGGGTAGAGCTACTGAATGAATCCACTTCTATTGTAGCTACTGATTATTTGAAAGTATCAAAGAAGTTGTAAAAGATGTAAGCTGTTCTAGCTTAAGAGAAGGTAAATGGTAGCAATCTAGCTACAAAAATCAAATCAAATAATGATGAAATAGAGAGTCTTAACAAACTATTGCAAGATAATATTTTTTGTCAGATTCACCAGGCTATTCAAGTCCTAAATGCTTCTTTGAAAGAAGAGTTAACACAAGAGAAAGCTACAGTGACAGCCCTAAGGTAGGAAAAGGCAATACTACAAAAAAGTTTTTAGGAAAACCTGCAATAGGTCACTCAATTCCAACAAAAGATACTAAATGAGCAAAGCAATACTACCACCATACAGGCCCAACTTCAAGATGAGCAACAACTAACAAAACAATTAACACTTGAGTTGGCTAATAGGCCAAAGAATGTAGGAGTTTTGAACCTGGTCAAGGAGCTATATGTATCAATACGGAAAAAAATCTCTAAGGAGATTACTCAGCTCAGACCCTCTCTAACTTTCCTTCTAAATGCACAAAATTTGTGTGAAAAGGTGGAGACTTTAGTTTAGGCCACTCTGTCCACTATCTCTTTGAGAGTGTTTTAGTCTCAAATACTGCTGCAAATGTTATATGACACAACTAATGGAACGCTATCAATAGCAAGGATTAGTGATAGAATGATTGCTACAAAAAGGGTGAATGAAGTTCTCAGTTGCAACTTCACAGTAATTAATTTCCAAGAGCTCATGGATGTGGTAAAAGAGGGAATGAAAGACATGAAGCAGCATATTGAAGATCTGGTGCAATTGGGTCTTCCCTCCCCTTTTCCTGATAGTGACACTATGTTAATGGTTGATGAGATTAAAAATTTGTTGTTAGCTAGACAAAATGATTAGTCAGTTTTCTAGGGTTTAACAAATAATTCATCAGTGCTAGAAGTGGAATATGTCTTGATCCCCATGTCCCAACTTGAATTCCAATTGAAGGCTATAGTTAATATTTTGTAGATTTTTTTACACAAGGACATCATCAACCTTGATTTATCCTTCCAAGAATAAAAAAATAAGTAGGGACTATCTAATGCTGAATGGTCTATTTATCAGATGGCCTTACTGAAGTTGTGATTTTTGCCACATTTTTATATGTAGGAGATTGTGGATTCTTTTTTGGGCAAGCTCAAAAGTCCTCGGGGTTGCCAAGAACTGTAGATTAAAATACTCTATAGGGATAACTTCCATTAAATTTATCCAAGATCTACCTAAAATTAAATTATAATGTAAAGATTGAAACATGACTTGAAAGGTAGTTGAAATCATTTTTGGTCCTAAGGTCACATCTAGTGTAATTTGACCAACTGGATGGATATGTGAATTGCCAAACCATTTTATGTGTATAATTATGTTTTGAATAAGGTTTTTGTTAATACCCATTGCGGTTAGAAATGTTATGCTACAAATCTTTAGGCCTGATCCATTATAAATGAGCACTCTTTTGATACCTTTACTTTGTATTATCACTTTGATGAACAAAAGCAAATTATGTGTCAAAATATCTATAGATGGTAGATCTATTGGATTAAAGGTGATGAGTTTGTTATTTTTCTTAAGATATTTCATAATATATGTAAAATAAGTAGGCTTAATATCACTTGAAAATTATGTCTCATATAATGCCTTGTATAAGATATCCTTATAGACATTAGATTTATTTTATTAATATTAATAGGTGATGAATAGGTTGAGCAATCCTAATTTTTTGAGTATTAACAACATATACCATTGAATCTAATATAATTTGTGGGTGAATAATGGGTGAAGGATGGTAATTATCATCTAAATAAGAATTAGGTAGAATGAAAGGTTGATAACATACATGTTGGCATCTAGTTATTGGATTTGTGGAATTTCAAAAGGAGTTTTTAAGAGAGATCAAGTGTTGTTTTCACTTTAAAACACTTGTATTCTAAACATTAGAATAAAGAGCATGTAAGAACATAGGTTTTGAATCCCTTATGGATCAGATGATTTCAACTAGGAAAATAATGTATAAAACCATAAAAGTTATAAGGTATTAAACCATAAAATAATTTACAAATATGTCCATGGCAAACATGATTGAAATATTATATTTATCAAGGACAATAAAAAAAATAGGAAACCCTAATTGACCTAGGATTTTATGTTCAATGATTGGGTTCAGCCAATGTTTAAATCTAAATTGGATATGGGGGATATCCTACCTTGGCATTATAATAGGGTTAAGAATATATAATCATATATATAGTAGGCCAATTAAATGTTAAATTTAGATGTAAACAAGAATTAAGTTTATTATCTAAGTATAGGTTAAGTGTAGATAGTAAAACTAAGATATGCATAGAAATGAAAAATAATTAATTTACTTAGTTGGTTTTGACTCTAAAATAGTGTTATATATAGAATAGGAAAAAAATATTTAGGAAGGATATTATATTACAGTTGTCAAATTTTAGATCTGATGTTTCTGGAGCTCTAGACACTAATGTCAGCATAGGATAATTACATTGATGCTACTATTTGGGTTAGACAAAAGTGTCATGTAAAAAATAACTATTTTAAAAGTATAAAACCACATTGATAATCATGGATTTGATTTCACCTTCGATTTGGGTCATGGACTGTCACACCTCATGAAATTGTAAAACCCTAGTTCTAAATCTTCTTGATGAGCTTGGGAAAAAATGGGTTAGTGGGAACATGGTGTTGAGCTGACCCCAAAGACCCCACTATCAGTTGGTACTACCTACATAGTCAATACTATAGAAGAGGGCATCAGACTCATGTAGTTATCTCATATGAGTTATATTATGTGTGAATCATGAAATATGTGTAAAATAAGTATAACAGTGACCTATCTTGTAACTTGGAAAATCAATCTCTTGGGATTTTTATTTAGTAAATAAGACTTGTAGATGTGTTTTAATTATAATTGGTATGAAAATAGGAAATATTTGTTCAATTTAATTCTTGATAGAGTGATTTTGATAAGTTTACTTGGTATCTATTTGTCTTTTCTATGTGAGGAATGAATGAGGATTGATCTTGTATTTATCTCAATTCCTTTGGATAAGTTACTTATATTAGATGACTTAGGCTAACCATTGGTATATGTTTCATTTAAAAAATTGATGAATTTAGGGCACTGGACACTTGTGTCAGGTTAGGACACTAATGTCGATATCAATGTTTATCTCAAATGTTAGTGTCTAGGGAGTAGGAAAGTACGTACATGTTTAAAACTCATACAAATAAAAGATAACTACATTTTAAGTATTGTGGGAAAGATAGAGGTCCTAGATCATTAATATAAGAATAGTAATACTAAGAGATATAGGCTAAGGGGTACAAGATATAGTAGATGTTAGATTTATAGAAGTAGGAAAAAGTCTAAAACTGAGAGGAACAACCAAGATCTTAGTTCTCAAATTATAAAATATAAAGGGACTATATAATCCATAAATATCATCTAAAAATAACATGAGGTAAGGCCCATGATAATTATATATTATATTTAGATACAATTATTTTAGTATTTTGTAATTAAAAACTTGGTTTCATTTATCTCTAATATGAATTAACATGTCACAAACATAGGTAAAGAGTCAGTGAAATGAGCTATGCTCTAAAATGTAATATTATGACATGGTGGGTAGTTCATCAATCAAATATATTGAATTTGGAAGAGTCTTGTGAAATAATGTGAGATGTATTTTAGGTGGTCTTTACAATCTTAGAATAATAGTCAATTTTATAAGAAAAATAGTGCCTTAAGTTGTATATCCATAGATGTGTAAACATATGGTCATCACATGGTGTAGAAATAAAATATTGTGTACAAATATTCTAACATATGTTATCATTGTTTTTTAACACATGCTAAATTCAACATGAACATAGACGTGAAATCAAACATTGGTTTGAATTTTTTTATTTTAAAGATTTTATACAGAACTTTGTGTTTATGATGAGAATTATTTGGTGTAGAAAGCTCTAAAAAAGCTTAAGATATTTTTATTTTATGGATGCAAAGAGGATATATTGTTTACACAAAATAAAAATTCACTAGAAGAAGCGTTGATGAAACTAAACAATTCCACCAAAACTTATTGATTGTAGAATGATAAAGAAGAGTTTCTATTCAATTATTATAATAAAATTCTTGAAAACACAAAGTAGGTAAGATCTAGTGATAGTGAAGAGGATTTAAATTTTAAAGGATTATTTGAATAGGAGTGGGATATATGTTCAGCATGGTAATTGATGTCTTAGGTTGTCATTGATGTTAAAGAGAGCATCTGGTACTAGTACATGAATGACAAAGAAGTGTTTAATAGCTTGTAGAGATATGGTACATGTGTAGGTATATAAGGACAAATAAGATGTTTTGAGGCATCCAAATATGTCTTGGTGAAGTTATGGTGTTTCATTTGATCATTTGGAAAGATAAAAATGAATATTCCAGCTTAAGAGAAACTAGACTATCACTGCACATCATGCAAATATGAGTGTTCTAGAAAGTTTTTGCATTTTGTGTAGGTAATCATAAAGTAAAAATTGGTCAAATATTTTTCATGGAGATGTTGTCCTTAGTGATATAAATTTACTCTAAAGATTTATATTATTGAAGTGTTTTCTATTTTCAATACATAAACCTTCAGAGTTGTTCTAACAGACTTTGATGGACCAAAGACCATGAGGTTTAACTACATTGAAGCCTAGGGTGAAATAGTCAAGATAAATATAATAGTGATAATTAAAAATATAAATGACATGTGGGAATACCAAGTATTATAAAATCAAGATCTGATAACAATGTGCTCAGAAGGCACATAAGACTGCCAAGTGGCACGAGGTTGGGGATTGATAACAATGTCTCAAAAGGCATGTGAGGGTACCAAATATATTAATAATAGAGGCATATATTAGTGATAAATGGTGAAATTTAGTAAATAATTAAAATAAAAATTTTATAATTCACATGGGGATGCCAAGTGGCATTAGTTCATTAGAGACTAATTGCAGGGTATGTAGAGGGCATGCAAGGCTACCAAGTGGCTTGATCTCATAAGTGAGGATCTAAGATCAATGGTGAGTGATGTAGGTTAAGTTAAGGATGATAGTAAGAATATAAATTGATTTTAATTGATATATATTTTAGGAATCATGAGGTTAAGACACGTGTCTTCAATATTTACATTTACCAATGATCGTTGGTATTTGAATTAGCAAAGTGAAAAACTAGTTTGTAGTATTTTGCTAATATGTTTTTTATCTAAGAGGAATTTGCTGATGAATTAAAAATAAAATTTGAAGAGGAATTAAATTTTAAACCATAAAATTTTATTATAAGGTCTGAATATTTGTAATATTGTAGATATTAACCTCTAAATTTGACTGTGTGTTTGACCATATTCTATAAGTGACCAATGAAAGATATTTGAGTTGTTCCTGATAGTATTTTGATTTTTCAAGTTGAATTATATATTAGAGAGTGTTATAAACTCCATTAGTACCATATATATGGATTTTTAAGGTTTGAAAAATCTATCTTTAGTGTGAACAATTGCTTAGAAGTTGAATATGTTTGTTGAATGCATTGGCAAATTGAGTGACCATGTTGCAAGAGTGAGTTGAAGGTGTTCTAAGCAGAGTTGAGAAGTAAAATGAGTATGGAGACTTTTCATAATTCCCAAAGGATTATAATAAGGAATATTTTGTCATGATATGCCCCTAATCAGATATGGAAAGACAAAATATCTTGACTATATATGACCAATTCGAGTAGTCCTTTTGAGAGAGTTGTTTTGAGTGTTTAGAGCATGTGTTGAAGTATCTAGGATGCATGGAAGTGTTTCATATGTAATAAAGGTTTCACCCATGTGATCTAATCATATATATATGTGAAATACTTAAGTGTTTTCTTTATAAGTTTGAGATTATGTTTTCTATGTGTGAAGGCCTAAAGAGCGAGGAGACCTAATTGGTAGGCTCAAGTGTTGAGTTAGTATTCCAAGTGGAATCGACCCATATGAGAGTGAGAAAAGGGATATTAGATATATTTTTGATGTATTTAAATCATTTTTAAAGGATGAAGGTGGTCCAATTAGTCTCACATGTAACGTGTGAGTATGAAGGCCTAATTATTTTAGGTCTAACCAATACCTAATGGTGGTTTGAGGTTAATGAGGTAATGAATGACCTATGAAGAGTGTGGTTATCACATGTAACATATATATGGACATATTTTAAGTTTGGTTAAAACATATAAATCCTCTTGGTCAATTAATATGGGTTATACCAAGAAATTGATATAAATATAAGGCATTATTGGCATATTTGTGTTGGTTATGCAAGTGTCGATTCAAGCGAAGGAGATAAACTTTGAAATAGAAAGTAAAGGACATTAAGGACCAATATAAACTGAATATTATAATTCATTCTTGGCTGATCAAGTTGATGTTGAAGGACACATAGTTCATTGGACCTAATGAGCCTAGAAGAGGCAGTTTGACTGAGTTAGTCCTAGAGGAGCTTGAGAGAGATTGGAGGAGAAGAGTGAAGAAAAAGGTGGTCATTATCAATTTAATATAAGTAAAAAGTGTTTAGTATAATTTTTTTAAATTTATATGTGCCGGTGCTTATTTTCTTAGGGGGTTGTTTCCTCCTTGTAAGATAAATCTTGCTAAAGGTCTAGTTGTTGTGGGTACTTAGCTAGATAGGGGTAGTAGCTCCTTATGGGATTGATGTCTCATTAAAATAATGTATGGGTGTTCCTTAATCATTTGGTATTGGTATAAATTTTATATCTTGTTATTATAGTATTATATTCTATCTTATAGGGCTTAGTGGGTTTTATTCCCCAAGAGGGTTTCCCACATATATCATGTATTTTATGCTTGATATTGTTTTATCTTCCATGTTAATTGTTATGAATGATGTGTATGCTTCATGATTGTATGTGTTGAATGGTTAAGGTTTTAAAGGGTTTGTAATTGGATTGAATATCTAGCATCACTGATTCACCCCCCTTCTCATTGATTGTACCTCTAAAAATTGGTATTAAAGTAGGTCCTTTAGGAGTAGGTATAATAGCCTAAAGGTGATCCTAAGTATCATAAGATGGATAATCAATTGAAGTAAGAGAATCAAGGTTTAAGGCTCAATTTGAGGTTAATTATGCATGTCTGAAATCAAGTGAAGAGAAGTGCAATTTTTTGATAATTACATAGGTAAGATGAGAGAGTATGATCAAGAAGATGCTCAGAATAAGATCATGAAGATGATCATAATAAGATCATGGCCTCAATATTTAAGACTATTAGGGATGAGTGCATCAAAATCAATAATGAGATAGAATCATTGAATTCAAACTCAATATTAAGAGATGATGAAGAGAATATCATAATTATTGAGGATAAATTAAGAGTTAAAAAGACTAATTTGAGTTCAAAATAGGAAGAATACAGACATCTCAAAACTCATTTAGAAGAGACAAATTCCAAGTTAATTTCAAAGAAAGGTGAGCATGATGATTTGAATTCCAATCTTGATTCTATAAATATTATTGAAGAGAAAAATTGTAGATTGAAGGATGAAATGACTAAAGAAGATAAGAGGGATAAGGAGACCATCCAAGATCTCATAATTTAGTTAGAGGCTAAAAGATTAAGTATGAGAGATGAAGAGGATGAGAGTGTTTAATTGAAGACCAAGCTCAATTCATTGAAGTATAAGCATGAGAAATGTGTTTTCAAGGTAAATAAGACTAAGAAAGAGTAAGAGAGGTCATCTCAATACAAGAAGGTAAAAATATTGATTAGGGAACTAACTTCTATAAGGTATGAAATTTCATTTCGTGGTCATTGTTTTTCATGTAAACCTTTTGGTCATAAGGCAATAAATTGTATAAGGAAGAGTAGCTAGTTAGCTAGAGGTATGGATAATATAGTCTACTATAATTATCATGACATAGGACACATTGTTGGATTCTACCCTAAAATTTATGTGAAAAGATTAAGCTAGATATGGAGACCTAAGATAGATAAGCTTGAGTATAATGAACATAAGATACAAGATGGTATGTTTGATAAGATTAATAATATTCATCAAGTAGAAGGTATGAATGATGTTATTTGTTTCAATTATCATCAAGTTAGTCATATTGAAAGATATTGTAAAATCAAGTTCTCATGTCACAAGAAGGTGAATGGACATCCTAGAGTGCTAAAAAAAGGTCAATCCTTGGTATGGAAACCTAAGGAAGGGAAAACATATAAAACTAATTTAGTTGAGTTTAAAGATCATGGTGGACTACTTGATAAAGAAAAAGAGGAATCAGATATGAAGAAGGTTCAATAATGCCAAGAGAATGTGTCATCTATCAATATAGAAAAGGAGAATCAAAATTTATTTAATTTTATCTTAAAAAAAATACCAAGGTGCTAATTGAGGTTGGTTCTAATGTGTGTATGGATACTAGTAAACATCTTACTATTGTTGAACAAGTTTCATGTGAAGAACATTAGTTGTTAATGTTTGGTGTTGAGGTACGTCATAAATATGTATTGTCTCCATGCATTATCAATTCATTATTAAAATAAAAAGATAATATTTTAGTGGATGATCAATTTTCTTCTATTAATTCTAAGAAAAAAAAGAAGAACTATCTTTTTTAGATGACCAAAGAGGAGAAGGAATATGAGGAGCTATGGGAAACTCCTAGTTTGACATTGTTATAGGAAATTATGGGTTAGGGTATCTATATATAGGCTCAAAGGAAACACTTTAAAAACAAGAGGAATCATGGTGTATGTTATTTATTATTTAGTTGATGTTGTAGAACAAGAATATCAATTGAAGTTGTGTTTGGCTAAGGGGGAGATAACTCAGTTAGCTTGAGTGGATTGAAAAATATGTGCATGATGTGAGGTGGATCATATGTGAAGATGATATATAGTCATGATATAAGTGTGAAGATGTCTTATATATTTATGAATTCAAGAATATTGATATGATGACTTGATCAAACCAAGTCATATGTTTTGACAAGGTATTGAATCTTCATGCATGAAAAAAGAGAGCTTGTGAGTTATATAGGTAGATAAGTCTAAGGATTAGAGAATCCCAATTTTGGATTAGTTTATGTCAAAAAATATATTACATGATATAGATCTTGATGATAAGGGAGTAATTTTAAGCTCCATGATCAATTTTTCAAATCAATGATCAAGTTGGCATATTGAGGAAGAGACCCTTCATCATCAATGTTAAAGGGGGAGAAATATAAAAATGAAGGAGTTAAAATGAGTAATAATTAATTTTGAGGGTTTTTTTCCATAAATGACAAAGGGGGATATTTTTTATCATGTTCATTGATTTCTTAGGTTGTTACTGATGTCAAAGAGAACATGTGGTACTAGTGCATGAATGATGAATATGTTATTTTTGATAGCTTAGAGAGATATGGAACATGTGCAGGTATGTAAAGATAAATAATAAGTTATGAGGAATAAATATGTCTTGGTGAATTTTTGGTGTGTCATTATATCATTTGGAAGGATAAACATTCATATTCTAGCTAAAGAGAAGTCAGACCATCACTACACATCATACAAATATGAGTGATCCAACAAGTTTGTGAATTTTATGTAGGTAATCAAAAAGTAAACATTGGTTAAATATTTTCATGGATATTTTTTATATATTTATATTAATTTACTCTAAATTTTTGGAGTCTTGAAATGTTTTTTAGTTCAATATATAAACCTTCAAAGTTACTCTAGCATATTATGATGGACTAGAGACCATCATGTTTAGCTACATTGAAGTCTAGGGCCAAATATTCAAGACAAATATAATAGTGATAATTAAAAATATTATTATCATGTATTAATACCAAGTGGCACAAGAGATGGGTCTACAAATATTGTGCTCAGAAGGCATGCAGGATTGCCAAGTGGTACAAGAGTGGGGACTAGCAATAATGTGCTCAAAAGGCATGCAAGGGTGTTAAGTGTCTTAATTATGGAAGAAAAAATAAATGATAAATAATTAAAATTGTTAAATAAGTCAAAAAAATTATCAAAATTCATGAAATTATTCCAAGTGATAGAATTTTATTAAAGATTGACTTCAGGGTATGCAGAGGGCACGTGGGGCTGCCAAGTGGCTTGATCTCAGAACTAAGGATCTAAGATAAAAAAATGAGAAATGAAGGTTAAAATAAATAAAATATTAAGGATATAAATGAATTTAAATTTTTATATATTTTAAGGATCACAAGATGAATACACGTGTCTGCAGTATTTGCATTTACTAGTGATTATTGGTATTTGAATTAGCAAAGGGAAAAACTAGTTTGTAGTATTTTGCTAATATATTTTAATCTAAGAGGAATTATATAATTTAGTAAAAGAAATTTTTTAATAATAATTAAATTATAATCCATAAAAATTTAATATAAGTTCTAAATTTTTGTATATTTTTAGATATTGAGCTCCAAAGTTGACTTTGTGTTTGACCATGTTTTGTAAGTGACTAGAGAAGGATATTTGAGCTGTTATTGATAGTATTTTGATGTTTCAATATGGAATAAATATTGGAGAGTGTTATATATTACATGAGGATAAGTTTTTTGGATTTTGGATATTTTACCAATCCATCTTCAGTGTGAATAATTTCTTATAAGTTGATTGTGTTAGTTGAATGCATTGGCAAATTGAGTGACTATGTTGCAAGAGTGAGTTGAAGGTGTTCTAAGTAGATTTGAGGAAGAAAATGAGTATGAATATGTTTATAAGTATCAAAGGATTATAAAAATACATATTTTGTCATTATATTCCCCTAATCAGATATGTAAAGTTAAAATAACTTGACTATATTTTGATTGTATATGACCAGTCTGAGTGGTCATTTTGAGAGAGTTATTTTGAGTGCTTAGAGCATATGTTGAATTATTAAGGCACATGGAAGTTTTTAAAAGGTATTAAAGGTTTAATATATGTGATATAATAATATTTCTATGTGAAATTATTGAGTGTTTGCTTTAGAAGTTTGAGATTGTGTTTTTTGTGCATGAAGGCCTAAAGAGTGAGGAGACCTAATTGGTAGGTTCAAGTGTTGAGTTAGTGTTACAGATGGCATAGACCCATATGAGTGTGATAAAATGTATATTATATACATTTTTTATGTCTTTTAATCATTTTTAAAGGATAAAGGTGGTTCAAGTAGTATCACATGTAACATGTGAGTATGAAGGCCTAATTGTTGTAGGTCTAACTAAGACTTAATGGTGGTTTGGGGCTAATGAGGTAATGAAAAACCTATTAATAGTGGTTTTATAACATTTAAAATATGTATGGACATATTTTAAGTGTGGTTAAAATATTTAAATCATCTTGGCTGATCAATATTGTTTATACCAAGAGAGTGGTATAAATACGAGTTGTTGGCCTATTTGTTCCTAGTTGTGCAAGTGTGTATTCAAGGAAAGGAGGGAACCTTTGAAAGATAAGGTACAAGTCATTTAGGACCAAAAAAAGAGTGATTGAAATAAATAATTATTGTTTGATGAATTTTATGAAGGAGGACACATAGGTCATTAGACCTAATGAGCCTAGAAGAGGTAGCTTGAGCGAGTTAGTCTTAGAGGCAGCTTGAGAGAGATTGGAGAAGAAGAGTGTTGAAAAAGGTGGTAATCATGAATTTAAGAGAATAAATAGATGTTTAAAATGATATATTAAATGTATATTAGTGTTTTCTCATTTTCATATGGATTTGGTTCCTTCTTGTAAGATAAAGCTTGTTAAATGTTAATTATTATGGGTGCTCAGCTAGACAGGGGTAGTAGTTCCTTATGGGATTGGTGTCTCAATAAAATAAGGGATGGGTATTATTTTATAAGTTGGTTCTAGTAAAAATCTTGGATCTTTTTATTATAGGATTGTATTCCATCTTGCAATTTTTAGTGGGTTTTATCCCCTAAGAGGGTTTCGTACATATATCATGTGTTTTATATTTGATCTTGTTTTATCTTCCATGTTAATTTTTATGAATGATGTGTATACTTCATGATTGTATGTGTTGAATGGTTAAGGGTTTAAAGGTTTTGGAATTGGATTTAATATCTAGCATCATTTATTCACCCCCCCTCTTAGTGATTGCACCTCTAACAAGATAGAGGCACATAAAACTAATATCATAGAGAAAACACAAGATATTATGCTTTAAAACATGAATATTTAGGATTGGAAGGGGAGAGGAAAATACAAGACTCTATCCTAGAAGTTTTTATTAAAATATATTAGGATCTAGTAAGGAAGACTATTGAAAACATTGGTACATACTTAGTAAATAATTTATGACTATAGAATATTGATAAACAAAAAACTAGATTTCAAAGGCCATACAACTACTAAAACACTATTAATATGTCTTTCCTAAGAAAAAAATTAAATTTTAATGGGGTAAAATGTTATTTATAGGAAATTCATATTGATCTAAAATAATGTACAAGGCTTATAAATAAACACCCATCTAGACTCAACTAAAATATGGAGCCAAAATTCAAGGAAATGATCAACCAGATTTAGAAAATAGGAATCACATACCTAGTTGAAAATAATTATTATGTAATTCCCATGGTATTATAGTGACTACATGACACTAAATGATGTATATGTGATTGATCCCATTAAAATTCCATCCATAGATGAAGTTTTGATTTGGTCATAAGACATGAATTCTAATCATTTATAGATGGGTTTAGTGGCTATCATCAACTTCAAATCATAGGAAAACATCAAATGAAAACCACCTTGCCAACAAAGTGGGAATCATATGCATTTAAGGTAATGTAATTTGGTCTAAAAAATGTTCATGTTGTATTTCATAGAGTTAAATACACTATATTTAATGACTTTATACTTAATTTTATAGAGGATTACATAGATTATTGGGGCATGCTATCTTTATTTAAGGTCCACCTTTAATAGTTACAACTTATTCCAAAAAAATATAGAGTTATGTGCATTTCATTGTATTTTAAGAAGTATTTGTTCTTTACACCCTTTGAAGTTATATTATCCCATGTGGGAAGGAGTGATGGAATAATTATGGATAAATAAAAAATAATATTAATTTTAGGATTTTAACCTCTTGTAAACTCTTTTGAGGTGTGATCATTCCTATATCATATTGGGTATTATCACAAATTTATAGGTTGATAAGTTAAGATATCAGTACCATAAAAAATGTTACTTCATAAGGATACAAATTTTTAATGGAATATATAATGTTAGTCAAATTTAATTTACTTTAATAAAATATTATTCACAACTTTTTTATTATTATTAAATGATAATAATAAATCATTTCATGTCCATGTAGTTGCATCTACTATCATAGTAGGTGTAATGATAACTCAATGAAGAGATAGGGTCCTAAATCACCCTACACACTCTGTAAGCTATAAGATTTCAGTGGCATAAAATAATTACACCAAAATGGAATGGGAATATTTTGATATGGTATTTTAACTAAATAACTTCAAATATTACCTAGTAGATACACCATTTGACTTATTTACCAATCACCAAGATCTTTGATATGTGGTGAACAAATAAATGTTAGGAGGATAGATATATAAGGGGTTGATGTTATTATAATAATTTTAGTTTAATTTAAATTTAGAACTAGGAGATAAAATGTGGGGATAAATTATTTCATTCACATAATAAATGTGCAATATCTAGATAATATACTAGATGAGTCAACAAACACTCTTTATTTAGATTCACTAAAATTCTAGAAATTTTGGAGGACATAAAATATTTTTTGGAGCATCCTATTTTACCTATACATTATGAAAAAGGTATAAATAGTACTTAGTTACATGATCTTTTTTTTTGACATTATAAATGGGTTCCTATATAATATGGGAAATGATGATGTTTTATGAGAAGAATCTTTGGACCATGAGAGGCTACAACTTCAAGAAGAAGTACACTAATGAGTTGTAGGAGGGAATTTCATAGGAAAATATATTCCAAATAATATATTACAAAGTGGTTTATGGTGGCCTAGATTATCCAAATATTCACACAGAGTCTCAAAATACTATGATGTATGCCGAAGAGTAGGCAGTATGACTCAACGATATGATGTGTCTTTAAATATAATGGTAGTAACTCAATTATTTGAGAAATGGGGAATTCATTTTTTAGGGACCATAAATCCTCCCAATAAGAATAATAATGCAATATATATATATATATATATAATAAATAAATAAATAAATAAAATGGATTATTTTAAAAAATCAATAAAAGTTGCTACAAAACCAAGTTTTAGTTCCATATATGTAGATAAACTCATTTATAAAAACATCATAACTAGATTTGGGTGTCCAAAAAATCTATTCAATGATATATGAATAGACTTCCCTAAGGATATAGTAAAATCCCTAAATAAATAATTCATGATTTCACATCACAATAGAGCCACATATCATCCCCAAGTCAATGACTAGGTAGAAGCATCAAATAAGGTTATTGAAAATATGGTGATAATAATTTTAAATGTTGAGAGAGTTGAGTTTAAGGTTTGGATACTTGTGATCCTATGGTTTTACAAAGCCAACTATGATCATCTGATGAGATTCACTGCTTTTTAGTTGATCTATTATATATAAGTAATCATGCATATGATATACATAGTTCACAATATGTGAATCACTCTAATAATGTGACTAGGTAATTTGTAGTCACTTAGGGCATGCTTGTTAGATTTTAGTAGAAAGAAAAAAAGTAGACACATGGAAACTTGGGCATAAGAGATGCACAAAAAGAGTAAAAAAATATTGACAAGATCACAACCTATGATTAAAGGAATTTCAACATAATCAAAAAGTATTATTATATGATAATAGGTTTATAATTCACCCTAAGAAACAACATATCATATTTAAGAGAAAATATATTAATCATAAAGTATCAAAACAAGTCATTGTTACACTCAAAGGACTTCATGGAACTGTTCTTATATGGAAATTAAACAACTATAGGTTGAATATGGACTAGAAATGATATCTTGAAAAACATACAAAATAAAGAGTGGGTGTTGAGAACCACCATGTAATTAGGAATTTTCTTGAGTTCAAAATTTTCTTTGTATTTTTCATGTTTTAGTGTATATGTGTATAGTACAATTTCTATATCACATAAATTCAAAATGTGTACCATAGCCAAAGTCATAGAACATGAAACA